>JANIMX020000288.1:2891189-2910299 GCA_024582655.2 Erythroxylum kunthianum | reverse complement strand
GTCTATATCCACACTCCCCTCATACGTGTAGTGATAGAAAACATTCACAACTTCTTCAGCCGCCTGTCCATTATGCAAGGAGCATTGAATATAACTTGAATAAATAACAATGGATTTAGAAATATAAGATTTACTATCAAAAGGATGACATTAGCAAAATACTCATAGAACTTGGATATGGCATCTTCTTCTGGATAAAGTAGTAGCAAAAGTAGAGATTCATAATGATGACTAAGGGAAGATAAAGTTATAGTTTTTCTATTGAAAGGATGAAGCAACTACCAAGAGAGGATAGATACATAGATAAAGAGATAGAGAGAGAGAGAGAGAGAATGAGATATTCATTTTGTTACACACAACAAGGTAAATAATCCAAACTAACCTTCCCTCTTTGTTTATATCCAAAAATGAGATCTATCCAGTGATGAAGATTTTCCGAAACATAATCAGACTCCAATGCTTCCCTATGCTTCCTAATGAATTCTCTAGCACTGCCTCTAGCCCATGGAGGTAAGATGACATCACCAACCTGGAAAAAGATTTCCCTTGGAGTGTTAACAAAACAAAATTTTGAAGGGACAGGTACTTTGCAAGGGAACAAATTCTGATGCCTCGATCACCATTGAATAAAGAAATGAAAGCAATGGAAAGACGAAAATTCAACAACTTCCAGTCGAACCTACCTTCTCTCCCGATTGTTTCTCTCCCAAGTCAAGATTGAACTTATTATCCAAGAACTCTGGCATGTAGAAGAACTCTGGAATCAACTCCTTCACATCAGACGTATTGCCTTTCCCCGCTGCACTTAACCACGTATCTCTAACACTATTGAAAAGACGGTCAGCATGATCAAATTGACCACCCTGAAGCTTCTGATTCTCTGAACTAAACGGTGGAAGGCGTATAAGATAGAACAGGACAATCCCCGCACTAGAATAATGAGAACCATAATGAAACTTGGGCACCTCAGGATCATCCCAACTCTCATATCTGTGTAAAAAGAAAAAAAATGTAATGGAAACAACAAATCAATAATCAGTAACTAACTGTCATACGCGTCTCAGCATACCTTTTCCTAAACTCGTCTTCCCCTTCAGGTGTCTGACAACCCATTGGTTTGTCAAGCTTACGAAAAGTTTTAGGATTGGTAAAATCAAGATTTTCACTCTCATAATCTGAAAGAACCCATGGAAATACTGGATATTGGGTTAGATCACTGTAGCCACGACCAGCCAAGGTGTTGAGGTGCATTAGGTATTGAAAGTTACTAATTTCTCCATTTTGCCACCTTTTTGAAAAGGATTTAGCCATTATCTTGAATAAACGGCTGCCTTCACTACTCTCTTGTTTTGTTGAACCAGAAATTGTAGGGTCCAACCTTAAGCAAGGAAGAAATTCATAAAGTAAGAACATTAGGTTCCAATATTCAAGATAAGGAAGAAGCAACCCCAACATTGAAGGAAGCAGTATAGCATGAGCAAGACAAGAGTGTATGAAGTAAAAGAACAATATGAGGACAGAGAAACTGGATGTCATTTCCTTGGGAAGAAATTAAGGAGATTTTAGCAGGTTGACTACACAAGGAAAATGCATGTAAAGGTTACCTCAACAGAATCACAAACCAACAAAAAAATAAACCTGTTTCACTAGCTATCTAGCACAATAATCCATGTGTCTCACATGACAAAAATCTTGTGAAATTCCGATTGATAAGCTCTGAGAAATTTTTCATATCAACCATATTTGCTAGGTTGATGTACAGTCGCAAATTTTTGTACATGTTTCATATCACTCATGATCTCAGTCCCAAATATTAGTAAAACTTCGTGATAAAGAAGTCATATGACCCACAAGACTTCATGAATGAGCTTGAATATCTGTTGACTTCCTAGTTTTAACCCTTCACTTCTAATTGTGCTCAAGTCAGCTGCACCATGGATTTATCTCTAAACATAAATTCTAACAATCTTTGAACAAAAAGCCTAAACCTAATAATTTGTAACATGCCAATAGTCATGATACTGGTACCATAGAAGTCAACTTCAATGTCAGACCAGTATTTCTATTTTTCATTTTCATCATGGAAAGGAAAATCACAGATGCACCAGAGAAGCTATAGCACAATATTCCAAGTCATATAGAGCAATATGTACACAATGGAGCAAAGTTGAACATATCATGAACATACAAACAAAGGGATAGAAGCAGAGGCAGGCAGAAATCATACATGCTATTCCTTGGAAGATTCATGGAAACCAGATTTTTGAATACTTCTTCTCTTTCTTTTTTGTGAAATACCAGGAGATCATTACATCCATCCATGCTAAATATCTCAATAGCAACAGGACGAAGCTGGTAGTCACGTTTCAAAATTTCATGGACACTGTTGAGTTTCCACATTTGCCAAGGATGAGGCAAATTACCACTAGTACACACTTTTTCCTTGCCCCATGCACCACCGTTGTAAGCCCATGCCCTTCCTCCAACATATGTCTTTACTGTTGTGCTCCAAGAAGAAGTTGATTTGGACTGGAAATCAATGCTGTTAGTAACATCCTTCTTTACACCCAAAGCCTGATCAATAACAGATAGTTCATCTTCGCATTCCTTTTCACAAATGCACTCATCATCATTAATGTAAAAATTCTCAATTACATATAAAGAAAGTTCCCCTATCAGAAATACACCATCATGCTTGTCCAGACCTACAACTCGTTCACAGTTATATTTAAAGCGGATCTTTTCAAGGGGTTCTAGATATGGCCTTATGAGATATTCACCATTATCATTAAGTTCTTTCTCTGACTTATCATCCATGGCTTTGGCTTCATCAACTTTATTAGATGACTGCCTTGGAGATCCTATTTCAGACTTCTCTCTTATGCTTTCTGACAATGGAGCAGAGACTGTACTGGATTTGACCCCAAACTCAAGTGCTGAGTGAAGACTAGCATCATTCATACTGCTAGCTCTATCATCATTCCACCCACTCCTAACAGAATCTATATGTTTGCCATCATCAGCTTCTTTGAAAAAGTCCCCATACATCTCACTTTCAAGTCCATTCGGATTGGCACTATCAGTGAAAAGCTGAAAAAAAAGCTCTGAGTCAGTATCAGAAGCATCAGGCCCATCTTCATGTTTTCCTTTAGACAGCTCAAGTTCTCCAGGTTCAAATTGCCCGTCCAAAACATTTAAAACAGTATCCATCTTCAATTTGCATCGTGCAAGCTTTTTGCGCATTCTATATGGACCTTCAATGGGACAAAGGTGCCATTCAGGATCTTCAGTCACAGAGGACTTGCGTATTGGGAATATTCCCCGCTCGTGGACAAGTTGCTGAAGAAGGGTTTGCCACTCACTTTCAGCATGTAGAACCCATCCATACTTATCTTGGCGAACAACTCTCAACTCAGTAGACATTGTATCACGAACCATTTCCAAAGCATATCTCCGTTCATTCAATTGCTCCCAGTGTCTTACATCCAACTTTGAAATATCCCGTAATCTTCTACTCATTTCTCTCTTACGACGTCCCTCGAGACCTTTGATTCTTACTCCTGGAAACTTTGCTGATCCAGTAATATACTGAACCCACATAATGGCTGCACACTGCTCTAATACTTTGTTGACTAACTGCTCAGAACCCTTAAGCCACTCAAAGAAAGCAGATAGACTTCCAGTTAATAACCTGTCAAAACCACCATGTAATACATCCAGAAGTTGTCCTTGATGTGGTTTAGAAACCAGCAAGTCTTCTAGCGCAGATCTGCGGTGCACCAGAAGATACTTGATAATGTCAACTGCCATGTTCTGTACATTTCGCCTATGGTCACAGAGAAGAGATAGTAGATTTACACAAAGACAGCAATTTAGATCAGTGTCCAGATTAATGGGGCAGAAAATAATTCTCCTATGAGCAACTAGTAACTGCAAAACTGTGCCAATGTCAATTCCTGAATCTTCTTGCACATTGCTTGGGGGCAATCTCTTCTTCGATTCAAGGAGTAAACCTAAGTTTGAAAGGAGCTCATCTTCACCAATGTGAACTAGGAATGATGGAAGAAAACAATATAATATCAAGCGATTTGTGTTCTTGAGGAGTGAATGTATGTAGGCATCAAGTTGTTTGCTCCCTCTCTTAATTGATAAAATACCTTTTCCTGCAGGAGCTGCTTCTTCAATGCGACCATCTTTATTTGCCAATTGCAACATTGACAACATAAACTCCAAGGTCTTCAGCACACCAGCTGGTTGAGGAAAAGCACCCATATAGACGCGATCAACTATCATCCAGCACAATGCATCTAAGTTTGACGACCACCGACTTCTATCTAGCTTTTTCTCATTTTCTTCATCATCACGAAGAAGACGCCTTTCTATGAAGTTCATCAACCTACTAAGGCACAAACCCTGAAAAACTAGAACAGGTTCAGGGTCAACATATAAAGGTGCCATTTCCAAAACACTCTCAATAAGCAGTGCTGCTTTCATCTGCTCAGTGATGAAATCAGAAAGAACTTCCGCCACAAAATCTAGCACAGCAGTTGTTGCTGCAGAACATGGACCTCCGCCATAACCAGAATCATCAATTTCAAGGAGCATTTTTGCACTGATTGCAATGTATGTGTTTGCAGCAGATGGACTTTGAGTACTAGATCTCAATTCTGAAGATGAATCCAGTTCATGGGCTGTCAAAGAAGACTCTACAGAAGAAGAGGTATGTAACAAAAGTCTGGATTCATAATTTTGTGCACTTCCCAGCCATGATGCCAATGCAACAACTGGAGATGAAGAATTTGCAAGTGGAATCCTTGAATTAGATTTCTCTGATATGATAGATGAATCCAATATAGTGTGAGATGCAAAACTTGGAGAAGATGCCGGTTGAACTGAATTCGTATTGCTGCCAACATTATGTGCATTATAGTCATTTGAGGAGGCAGAAACTTGCTCAACATTCTCCACATCCAAGTGCTGAACAGCTAGGCCATCCCCTTGCACCGGCTGTTTCAAAGGGGAATTAGTAGCCTCGAGATCTGCTTTGTTATCAGCAACATAATTTTCAGGTACAGGCATATCTTCAGAGCTTGTACTTGCATGCCCCTGGGGAAAGCTCCGGACACTAATGGAAGTCCTCACAGAGTGTTCCTGTTCATGAGGAAAACTGGAGAAAGTATTTTGAGAACTGCAGTTATCGTCACAATCGTTCAAGTTTTTTTCTTCTGTCTTGTCAGAGAGTGCTCTCATCATCTTCACTGCATAAGTTGCCCTGTAAGAGAGTAGGATTACCCACATCCCACAAAGTAAAAAGGATGACAAGTTAAAAATAGAACATATGTGTGAGGGACTCTAGTTACATTAAATAGGTACCTATGGTTCATACCAGAATAACGAAAATTCATTAATTGAAGTGGCACCAGGGATGGAATAAAAAAAATGCAGAGCAAACAAAATATAGCAACAAACCTTATACAAGAAAAATAAAGGTCTATGCAATTTTCAAGAAACTCTGGCCTTCTACAAACAGCTGTAAAAGGTGGACACATTTTTGCAAGATCAACCATAAACCTCAATATTGAAGTTGCGGTAGTAGGAGCCAATGCTTCCCCACCCATTAAGCGTGCTGCATAAGTCTTGTGCATCAATGCTTCACCCTGAAGCTCTCCTGCCATGTCTCCATTACCCTCCACAAGCTCTGACATAAGACTAGCACCAACAAGGGAAAGATTACCAATTTGATGGGCAAGCATTGACTGCAAGATTAACCTATCAAATGTATATTTAGCCATTGCAATCACCGAGTCCAACAATTCAACAAACTTCAACTCCACATAGCTTCCATCACTTGGCATCAGGGCATGAAAGTCAAGCATGCGGACTTCCGGCAGCCTTGGATAAACAGGCTTTCCAAATATCAGACAGAATATGATATAATATATGTCTGGAGAATCATAAAAACTTGGAAGAACTCGCACCAAACCCTGATAACCCCCACTAGTGCGAAATTTAAGAGCAAACGTGGGAGAAGAAGCAAGGCACACACCTAGAAGTGTCATGATCCATCTCATACTCGTAGGATGAACAGATTCATCAAGAAAAAATGTGATCAGTTTGGATGAAACAATCTTATGCCACTGTTCAAGCAACTCTTCTGATTTTATGGTTACTTGTAGATCAATAAGCATCTCCAGCAGCATATTCCTTACAATTACATGTTTACCCATTGACTCGCGCATTATTTGTTCCCGTGGTTTCAGTTCAGGTGGATCAAATGACATAATCACAAACTTAACCACATTTTCAAGTTCGGAAGCCAGAAACCCATCTTCCAATATGACCCCAAGCAAGACAACCAGTTTCTCTAAAACGGGAACTTCAACATCACCCCGCTGCAAAGTCACTAGCAAATGTTGAACAAGGTTTATTCGGCGCAATACAGTAAGATTGTGATTTCTATACCAGTGCATAGATACTAAATGCTCAAGGAAACCTAAAAGTGCAATTTGAATGGGAACTGGGGCTGTAACCCATAATGTCCAGTCCAACAAGACATGCTCAACCATCTCTGAATTAGACAAGACAATGCAATTTGAAGTTTCAACAGGTATATCAGAGTTTTCTAGCTCAGAAATATGACTGAATGAATCTTTTGGGGCAGAAAAATCATCCATATCACCATGAGACCCAACTGAAGAAAATTCATCCCGAAATTTTGACAAGCTAAGGTCCTCAAAGCAGGCTTCCTGAAGAGTTTCATTAGGAGACAAAGTAGTGTGCATGCTTTCCAATTTCCTTGGCTCAGCAAAAGAAGCTTCACATGCAGCAATTTGGAAAAATATTTCCAGACATTGCATGTCAAATATTGACATTCTACGATGAAGAAATAAAGATAGCAAATGGTATCCCCTGCATGTTTTCATATCCTTTACGTTCTGGGGATTCTGATGCAATGCACAAGCCAATAAAGTCAATGCCATGTGAAGCATATCCCTTGTTTCAGCAGCTTCAACAAGCGCGAGCACTACAGCCATCCCACCAATAGGGCGGATAGTATCACCAATTGTGCATTGCCTGCAGACACAGATGTCCCCATAGAGACGTCCAAATCGTGGTATACCTGGACAAGAGAAGGAAGAAGCAGTCATGAAATAGTAGCATCCTCCATTCAATAAACGTACTCACTCCTGTAAAACATTTGCAACAGAATCAGACTTTAGTAACTTACCCCCTATAGGAGAAGCAGCAGCTGACATTGGATCAACCAGATTGATCAACGAGAATGTCCCAGATGCTCGAATAGCTTCAATGCATGTTCCATCAAATGCAAATATAAGTTTCTTCCCAGAAAGCTGTAAAGAGAGATTTCCTAGCCTTTCTAAATCCCAAACAATCCCGCTGCCATCTGCCCTAGAATCACCTTGCTTGCCAGCATTATCAAGTTTCTGTGCATTTACCAATGGCAAATCAGCATCCAAAGAATCTAATATGGCCATACTACCACCACCACAAGCCTGACTGGGCACGAAACGCAGAAGATCTGAGTCTTGGAAAAGCCCTCTATAGCCTCTACCAAGAATGTACATAAAATATATACACCCTGCTGTAAGAACCTCCTCAAAAAGATAGGAAGAACGTAGCTTCCATGTCAAGTCACTAACTCTTGCACAATTTAAGGGGGTCCCAATTGTTACCTGCAAAGGCTTACCAAAAGGAGATGGAGAATAACCTAGTTTACCTGTGTGTCTTAGCTTTCCATTAAGGTATACATATGCCACACTAGCTTGAAATAGTCCGGCAAGAGCATTTGGTTTACTGTGAACAACTGCAAGGTGATGCCACCTGCCTTCTTCTAACTCTAATCCAGAGAAAGACAGGGAGGAAGAGTTGCTGGTAGCAAGTGTTAGAGCACCATCCTCCTGAAGATAAAGTTCTGCATAGAATGTGCTTTCGTTACTTTCCATGCCAACAGAAAACATTCGAAGAATATGGCACTCACTTCGAGACCCATTCGAGCCACTCCGTCTCTTAGAAGGACCAACTTCCAGTGGTTCTGTTTCCTTTCCTTGTGACTTCAGGTAATTTTTAAACTGAAACCAACATATAAATGAATATCCAGCAGCGGGAGGCCAAGATCTTTCCCCCAAAGATACCTGAATTGAAGCATGACCAATTTTGCTCATGTCCATCTCAACGAATGGTGCCAAAGATACATTCTCCAAGGCTATGTCTTCCATAAGGATCAGCCTCTCCATCATATCAACAAGAATAGGACCCGAATTCATGAGCCTCATTTGTAAAATATATCTAATAATCAGACGAAGTTCGGAAGGAGACAACCTGTTACCAGAAATAATAACCTTATTTTCCAACAGATAGATGTGAGATAAATTGAGCAATGTTATAATTCACACAAAAGGAAAATTGTTCTACCTATATGCTCCAAGAACTTCCACAATCTTCAATGCATAAGAAAGCAACGGAGATGAGCCTAAAAGGAAAGGACGAATCATCTCCAACAGAAGTTCCACACAACCTAGAGAAATAAGAAAATGGTAAAGAAATTACAGATAAGCTAATCGATAAAACAAAAAAGAATTGGGAGATTGCCAAAAATATCCATTTCTCACCCACAGAAGTGAGGTTTTCCTGGTTAAATGGCCCAGCCCGAGCAAGCCTATCAATGAGGTTTAGCAATTCTAGTTGGACCTTGGGAGTAAAGAACAATAATGAACGAAGCAGAACTCTAACAGCGCCAGGGTTGTACACTCTTCCCTTGTCCGGATCACAAAAACCAGATGTAGTTAAAAGAGAAATAACTGGCTCAGATTCATTGACATTGGGTCCTACACTCTCTGATGAGGAGAAAGGTGGAAGCAAAATTTCAAGAGCAATCTCAAGCAACAACTGTATAACTTGCTTTTCACACTCAACACAAAGCAAGCCAGATTCAGATAGAAGATCATAAAATGTTTGGGACAATATAATAGAATGCACTTTCATCCTATTAATAGCATTGCCACACACACCAGCTGTAATGAGGCGCATTAAATACGTGAAGACCTTCATGCAAACCACTGAAGAAGATTTTCCTGCCTCTCCACCATCACCCTGGAAACTATGGAGCGTGGTCAGTAAAAGAGAAAACCCAGTGGTTTCACCAAAGACCCTCTGAGCTGAACTGTTAACTCCCAGTACGCGCCACAAGGCACTCATCATGTCACATTTAGCATCAAATTGAAGCTTATATTGATTCCCCGTACCATTAGTAACTATTCCACTTTTTAGAACTTCAACAAGAGTGCCTAATTCTTCGGGATGAGCCTGGAAAATGAAATCAAATGATCAAGCAAAATTACTCCAAAGAGCGATCCAGCATCAGTGAGCAAGTGTCAAGAATTATTTATAAATGAAATACATGCAAACGTGGAATATATTTTAACATTTATAACTTCAAAAGCTAGTCGTCAAAGCACCAGTTGCTAAAGTCTAAAATATATGAGAAGAACACAAAACTGACAGTGGTAACTATGCATACAAATGTTCAACACATGAAGATTTACAAACCTGAGCAACATCTTCAGAAATCAAACAGGACAATATCCGAAGGACACCAGGACGATGAACACTAGAAACCAGAAAAGGAAGAACAATAGCTACACCATTAGCTGAACGAAATGATGCTTGATTGGCTTCAGCTTTCTTCACCAAAGAGATCATACAGTCCCATGCAACAGATATTGTGCCCTCAATTTCAAAAATAGGAAACTTCCCTGAACCAAATTCCATTAGTCTGGGTGAAGAGATAATAGCATCTTTTGTATCCAAGTGTTTCTTAAAACTACTCAAGCCAGATTTTTTATCCGAATGGTTAAAAGTAACACTTAGTTGCTCTTCTCCCAAAAGAAACTTGTGCTGCTTTAAATCATCTAGCAGGACTTCAAGTACGCCAACTTCTCGAAGCACTTTCTTGTACTGTTGATCAAATGATAGAAGTTTCACAAAGAAAGATAGTATTGTATGCTTCAGTTCTGATGTTATTGGTTGCTGCAATAAGCAACACAGAGCGAGTAATTCCTGCTCGGGGACACAATTCACCACAGTCACTGCATATTCAAGAATTTTCAAGATTATCTCTTGCAATGATGCTGGAAAACCGGCCATATTTAGGACTAAAAGTGGAACTATTCGCAATCGTTGACACAGTGTGTAGTTTTCAATGTGACTGGAGAATATCTTAAAGATTCTATTCAAAACTTCTGCCTGCAGTTCCCTATTATCTGCTTTGAGAAAAATGTTTTGCAGCATCTGAACTGCCTCAAGGTCTTTTACTTTACTGTTGTCTATATCCCAATGGTCATCAACAATCCGATCAAGAGATGGTATCGGACTTCTGCTACGGCCACCAACCTTGGCATGAGAAGACCTAGAACCTTTGCCCCCGGAAGATCCTACTGGTTCACCTAGACCAGCTTGAGCTAGACTAACAAGAACATCAAGCAGTCTAGACAGAGCAGGAGATAAGTTCTTGAAAGAGGGGTCCTCTTTCTCTGTCCTATCCTGTCCCTCGACATACTTCATTGCGTCAGAACCATTGGAAATCTTATCTTGGTCAGAATTGGTCTTTGAATGGAGAGACAGAGAAACCTGGTTTTGTCGCATGGCGGACAGAACCAGTGCAAACTGAACAAGGAACTGATAGCCATGGGCATTGTGTATATCTTCCCTGAGTCTGACACCACCAGCCTCTACAATTCAAGGTTGCATATAATCAGCATTTGAACATGTATAAGAACATTTAACCTTACTACAGTCTTAAAACCATAAATGATACGTAGGCATTCTATTAAATTTTCGTTTGAGCGCTCAAGAACAAACAAATCTAGGCATCATAAGAAGTCTTTCAATCACTTGAAGGAAAAATCAAGGGCCAATTACCAGGTCTATAGGACAACTCAACACATTCTAGCAACAAGTCCACAATGCCCATAGTATAGGAAGAATCACCACAATCTGGATTGAAATCTTTGACAGCCATTAAAAGAACTTTAATCTGCATATGAGAGAAAAACGTTGGAAGGAGATTTAAAAAGAATGATAGAAATTGATGTAAACAGAAGAAATTTTCTATTTAGAAGCTTGAAAGATTAAAAAAATACCCATGTTCTATGAAATGTTGGAATAAGCATATCTTTCAAAAAAAAAATTGGAATAAGCATAACATATTACAGGACATACAAAATAATTATTCGGATGCTCTGCCGTAGGAGATGAGCTGTGGGAACTCAATGTGCAATTAAAATACCCATATTACTATAATGATATTAATATGATGCATATCATATGGTGGCAATACCAGATGATGTTTTCGTATGTATCTGGCCGTGCTCCCATTATCGTTGACCAAAAAAAGACCTAGTACCTGGACCATTAAAAAAACATAAATTTTGAAAAATCAAGTTGCAACCAGCAGACCATAAGATTTTTCTACATTAGACCAAATAAGTACAATTTTAAGGAAACTTATGAAGCACTCCACAATTGCAATTTGTTTATTTAAAAAAGAAAAACTGTCATATTACCTGCATTGCATGCCTATGCAGTTGTATTTTGTGCAGTGGAACAAGGCCTTCTTTATACTGAGAAAAGACTGTCAACGACCCATTGGCAACCATTTGAAACAGCAACTGAAGTGAATCATCCTCTACCAAACTCTGTGCTGCTGATGGGTGACTTGCCAAAGCTTTCATGATATGGACTATACTTCCCTCAACCTGCAATCCAATTAATTAGCATAATTTGTACTTAATGTCAATCAAATATACACAAATCAGTCATATGTGGATTGAGATGCAAACTGCATACAAAAATAAGTAAGAATCAGTACAAGATGATTTCACAACTTTAGCTCATTCCATGATAGAACTATTGAAGTAATAATAAACTCAAAGGGGAGATATATGCTATGGTAGAGAAAAATATATTGAAGGAATAGGTATCCCTTCAAGCAATCATGCTTCAAGAACCTATATGTTCCTTCAAAGTGTTAGCATCCTACCCCCTTATACTATACCATAGCAATTTCAAGCTAGTTAAAAGATTATCCATGAAGAAAGAAAATGTCTACATGATAAATGTTAAAATGATATGTACAACTAGATAAGAGATTGAACATAAGTTCTAGTAGTTCCATGACCTCATATAAGAAAAATAAAATAGAAGGCAAGAATTTATAAGCTACCAACTGCTAATCTATTATCCAGATGATGAAGCACTATTGACACTATCAACGGCCTTTATTCCAAACAAGGAACCAAGATCATATTTGATGTAGAGGAAAAAAATTAGAACAAATTATGCCTAGAAACTAGATGAATGGGACTAGGACAGAAAAGGAACTTAGGCTTATGTAATAAAACCTTATGGTATTAAGACAATAACTGTAGGCTGCTGAGAACAGGGCAGGTAACTTATTTACAGCATTTTGATGTAAAGTTTATCGTATTAGGATCTCTTATTTCTAAATGAAAATCATAAAATCTAAGGTCTGAACCAAGTATGAAAAGGTACTAAACATATTAAAATAGGAAGAACAGATCTAGGCCTGTTTTTGGACAAGAAATTAAATCTATTCAAAGTTATTTTATATGTAAAAACTAAATCAAAATTAATTCAGCTCCTGTATCAATCTCCTCGGGTTCAAAAAGAACTCAGCTCTGATGAGTAGGTCTTGACATACTCATCTTAGTCTAGATAAACTTGTTTCAGCCATCACCATCAGTGCAAGTGCTTTCTTTTGCTGGTTTGCCAAGCCATTTCACTAAAAATTGAAGATATTGATTACCATGCCTTGAGAACTTCCTTTACATCTAACATATCTACCATAATTAAATTAGTAAGAACAAAACTAAGCCTCTTTCTGAACAAGAAACTAAACTAAATCTGTAAGTTATTTTATATTTAAGAAACTAATTTAGAATTAATTGAGCTCAGTATTGACATTCAGGAACTATAGACAAGTTCATGGCTTGTGTTTCTCAAAGATACCAAGAGAAGACAAATTTAATGTTCTAGTTCATCAAACAAATCCATCACCCAACAGCTTTCACGAACAAATTCAGGAACTACAAGTGTTGAGATGCCCAAGAGGGAGTAGAAATAAGGGCAAGGAATAAATCATGTCAAGCACTGGCCTATAACACAGTTTGCTCACCTCACTCAAAGAGATGCTACCCCTACTGCCCTCCTTCCCAACACACAGAACAAAAAGAGAAGCAAACGCGTCATGATTAACAATACCAACTAGAAGATCAGAGTCATGTTTAAAATGCTACCTCAAGCCGGCGAACTTGTCTGACGTCACTATCACAATCTGTTTCAATTGCTAATGGAACTTCTGTTGGAGAAGCCTTTTGTCTTGGATTGGATTCAGAACTCAGTAAGGCATTTAAAATATGAATGAGACAGCAAAATATCCCTGAATCAAGGAGTGACTGCTTATCAACAGGCTGCAAATAAAGAAGAGACAATTTAATTATTGAATATTCAAACAACCAAACAAACTTAATATAGTAATTAAATCAATTAAAATGTATCCTTGCAAGGTTTTCCACAATGGAGAAAATTATGGTGGAAAATAAACAATAAATCTAACATTCAGTGTCAAACTCATTCAAAATTATCCCCCAATAAGCAATGTCAATGAGCATAGATAACGCTTTTATGTAACTAAGGAAAATGATCAAAAACCACATAAACGCCACAAAAATAGAGTAATTCAATTCCAGTATTTTACAAAACTATGCTGTGACAAGGAAGCAAGAAAAAGCAAGAACTTCAACTATGAAGACTGGTTTATGAGGACAAATACCCCAGATACAAGGACTTCTAAAGCAGTTAACACATTAGATCCAGGACTGATGCCATCCTGCAGAAAAGACACAGAAGCACCTTTAAACCACTAATATTCAAGACAAAAACAGCAGCATACTTGACAAATGTTTGGAAGACAAACCTTGCTTACTTCAGAAAAGAAATTCAACAGTTTATCTACATCCAAAGATCTTGTTTTGCTGCTGATCTTTAACTTCTCAATATCAGATACAAATGCTCTTCCAATGACAAAGCAGAATATATGTGTCTCAACTAACCTGTGGCTCAAGAATTTTCAAATTATTTCAACTATTTGAGAGTTTATGTGGCAGAAAAGAGAAAAGAGTATTCACAATAAATTTGGGATATTTTAATGGAGGAAAAAAGCAAGTTCACTACATGGAAGAAAAAAATTATCTTGTGCAACAAAGATGACCAAGTAGATCGTAAGAATGCTATAACCTAGGGAAAAGTCAAGTTTGACACAAAAGAGGAGATGATAACAACTATTTAGTCACAAATATCAAGACTAAAGATTTGGATAAGTGTATACTCGAAGAATAATTGCAAGAAATTACGAATGCTAAACAAACTGACAAGATTACAGATAAATCATCAGTTTAAAAATATTTAGTAAATTGGGCTTGAAGCCAACATGTTCAAAAGGAGAGATAATTCGTATGTCTGTATTGAAGTAAACCAATGGCAACACCAATCTTGTGGCAATCATTTTATGACTTAAAGAAAAATAAATGCAGTTTAAGATATAAGAGGAACAAAGTCCCTACACAGTAATTAATTGAGTGACACTTGCATGCTGTTTGACTAATCTACAAAAAGCATCTACAGTCAAGTTCAGGGCCGTTTCTTTCTCCTGCACAGAAAATTGAAGAGCTATTAGCACTGACATGCCATAATATACAGATAAGTAAATGATTTCCATTAACATACACGAGGCAAAAGAAGATAGCATAGTAGAATTACAAGTAAAAGATAATACATAAAAGCAAAGTACTTTTTCGGAGCTGGATGAGCGGAATTCCTCCCAAAATCTTTTGAAGTCCAATTCCAGTTCATGACTGTCTCTGCTTTGACAAGGAAAAAGGAGAGTTGGGAAACTGACAGTTGGAAAAGGAATTTCATACAAGTACAAAAGAGCATTCTATAAAATGTCAAGATTGATCCAAAATACTGTAATTCCGAATAATTGAGTATCTCTTCAAATCTAGCAACAAACACTCCATGATTTACAAATATCACTAAAAGCATCAGCACATAGGTATTGCATTCATAAGATATAGATGAACTGCATGGAGACTCAAAAACTAGGTGCAGGATGGTTTAAATTCACCAGACCTAAAAGTCAGACAAATTAAACTACCATTCAAGTGTGTTGGGCAGTGAGAACTTGGCAAATTCATACTAGATGGAAGTAAGATAATAAGTAAAATGCTCCACTCCTATCAGTTAAAGATAAGCAAATGCAAAAGATACAGATTCTTCAAGAACATAATCAGAAAGAAGAAGACAAAATGGATGAATGATTCCTAAAAACATCAAAAGTAAAACAGTATAATTATGATGATCTCCTCATGAGGTTTAAAGGATCCGAAACTGTTGGACTTATGAAGACAACTTAGATTCCATTGTTGAGGAATTTGATGCTCTTAACATGCATGCATTTCTTGTTTGCCATAGAGTTTTATGTTCTCCCCATCCAACCTTTTCTATTCAAGGAAGAAGTGACTAGCTAACATGATAAGCTCATTTTTAGTACAAAAACTATGACAGGAAGAAAAGATATACTTGGACATTTCCTCAGGATTTTCAATCAACAGAGTTATTTAATAACTGTTCCACTAGTTTCACAAATAACTGCATACTGAGCATAGATAAACATTAATGTCTAAAACTATCAATGCCAATGGTGGTTATGCTGATCTTTTAACAACAAGAACCCAAGAGACTTGTCACCTTATCTTGCCTGACATTTGGTAGAAAAGGACAAGAATATCTGCTAACTGCTCTATAACAAGAATGAAAATACACAAGAATCCATTCTGAAAACTGTTTATCTAGTCAAATATTTTAATGAAAATACACAAGAATCCATTCTGAAAACTGTTTATCTAGTCAAATATTTTATCTTTACTAAATTTTTCAATCAATATGAGCTACAGAAATATCTTGTTATCCTATCTCAGTCCAATAATTACAAACTTTAAAATTAAGAAGATATTTCTTCCACATATATCCAAGAAAAGATAACATCATTCTTCATAAAGAAACTTCCACAGGTGCAACAAGGAACTGAATTTTAGCTAATACAACTACACAAATGAATTCTAACTCGTATAGAAAAAGTAACACTAAACTCCTCTACTTAACCCCTGAAAACTGTGAGCATCAACTAGTCTATCTTCAACATCAATGTTACGTCAACAAGGCGTAGATTGTGTCCCAAACCTTCTAAAGCACATCCGAGTATGATAGCAGTATTATAATGTGAAGTTCCAACAATGATCCTCATTAAGGTCAGATCTCAAGAGATATGATTTGATGTTTAGTTGCTTACTATCTGATCAAGTACTGATAAGAGAAGGGGGGAAAAAGGGTCAGCATCGACGCTCAGAGAATCAGTATTGAAATTCCATGAAAATGACCAAAAACTAAACTGTGGAAACTACAGCATCTTCTGCTGTACCATGACCATCTATGAGGATTAAGAACCACCAAATTCATTTGAACACGTCAATCTTGTCACTGTTGATAAAACCAAAGGGAATGAACATGTCCAGCACGTTAATGATCATAAAATCAAAAGCCCATTTTCCCTCCAATCCATCACGTCAAACACTTATCCTTCTGAAAATAAACCTAATCAATTCAAAAGTGAGAACTTGATCAACACAAATAAACTATAAGCGTTGGATTGAAACTAAAAAGTAGTTAAAAGGAGCTCATTTTTACTCCCCGTTACAGATCAATGGCAAGGGTGGTCAATGCTAATTATTTCCATAATAAAAGAAAAAACGGAACAACCAAAAACGTATAACTAAAATTCACCCAGTTAATCATTTTACTAAAAAGTCAAAACCAAAGCTCTTTTTCATTAAAAAAGAAAGAAAGAAAGAAGAAAGCATTTTCGAACCTGTAAGGAGAGAAGGTGTAATCATGAATAAATGAAGAAGAAGAAGAATTGCTATCGCGACTGGGCAAAGACGAAGAAGAGGCAGCAGTAGAAGAAGAAGAAGCAGTTGGCAGAGATTGAGCTAAACCGACCTTTTCTTTTATGTCCTTAAGCAATGTTACCCATTTCATCCTTTTCCTCTTTATCTCCCTCTCTCATCCGCCGATCAATCAACCGACGTCAAGCACCAGATCCGACGCCCTTTTAGATTCCTCGCTCTAGAAGGATCTCTCCTCCAAGCTCAACAACAACTGTACATAAATAACAGAGAAACCGAATCCGATAAAAAATGCAGTAGTCAGAACTAGATGGAAAACTTCAAGATCCAGGAATCTAATTCTTCTATGATGTGTATTGATTCATTGCTCTTCTTTGTTCGTCCTTTTCTTAATCAAATTATTTGGTGTTTTTTTTTTGCTTTAATTATTTAAATTTCGGACGTTGAAAAATGCCGAGCCCTAAAAAGAAAAGAGAAACTTGATCTCTCTCCCTCTATCTCTGTCTCCCTTTCTCTCTCTATATCTGAGCTGCTGCTGTTGTTTGGACGGCCTCTCCGCGCCTTGTTTCTCGCTCTATAGCTCTCTCCTCTCTATATCTGTGTCCTGTTTTTTCTGTGTCTATGACTCTATATTAGTTTATAAATTTTGTTTCTTGCAATAAGATTGCAGAGTCGTCTGCCACGTAAGCATGGACCCACAACGTTGGAACCTCCACGTGGCGGATCTAGGGTTTCTCTTATTCTTAACGGACTTGATCGCCTTCTTCGATCTCCACAAGAATGAAAATTTAATAATCAATTGTTACAGAGCCAAGTGTCACGAACCAATTTATCGTGTACTCAATTTGTCCTAAGGCTCATTTGTTTATGCCCGTTATCTAGAATGTTCTAGAATAGGTGAGTCAGCGTTGAGGTGGCTCGAAACACGCTGAGGTATCCCGGTTAGTGGTGAGGTGGCCCGAGATACGCTGAGGTGTCCCGGCATATTCTTGGCCTATAAATAGGCTAAGGCCAAGCACATTTGTAAGATATACAAACTCTTTCAATATACGAAGCTTTGGCATTTGAGAGCGTCTCTCTCTAAGAGTTTCGTAGAGTTTTGTACGAGTAAGGCTGGCTTAAGTTCGAGTACTTGAGCGTCGCACGAGAAACTTCGTTGAGTGAAGTGTGAGGTCGTGACACTTGGACGTTGCTGATCCTGAAAACATTGGAAGAAACACGTGAGAATTTTTTGTCTCTTATAAAGAGTAGGAAATTATAGTAAAAATGTTGCTTGGTGGTTTAAACATTAAACACTTTTAGACAAAATATCTCTTTAATTATGTTAATAATAAATACGATAGTAATGATGTTAGAAACTAACCGTGATCGAACCACGGGCGTAACAGAAAACTAAAATTTTATAGTTTCCGATCGGATCCTGATAATTGAATAAATCGAATAATTAAAACACGAATCATTAAATAAGAAATTGTACCTGATTCGATTTTTCTGTTGAAATCTTTTTTGACATGTCAACTACGAGTTATTCAATTGTTTAGCCTCTAACGGTATTCACAGAGCAGCTTCTCAACTTTTGAGAGGAATAAAGCAGGAGTACTAGCTTCATGATGCGTATTCTTATTTATAGAAAAAAAAACACTAGGTTTTTTAGAATTCTTATTAAAACTAAATATCTTAATTATAATTAAAGTCAAACTGTAATTATAATTTATTTATTTTTAATAAAATCAAATATTTCATATTTGATCCCTAAAGTTTCTCAAATTTTATAATTAAGTCCAACTTAATTAAAATTGATTTTTCTTCACAAACTGTTATTTAATGTGTGGCCCATTAGGTTCCTAATTTATTGACAATGATTATAAATTCTGATTTTAATTCATAATTAGAATCATATAAAATAAAACTCCTTTTAATTTATCTTTAATTCTCCAATTAAACAATTTATAATCATAGATTAAGATTGACGTCTACTAACATGTCATGACCACCAAAATATTAGGAATATCAAAATGGTTTGATTTAACTTATTCATGCATGGTTATGA
>JANIMX020000288.1:2453496-2465194 GCA_024582655.2 Erythroxylum kunthianum | reverse complement strand
GCTAGATGGAGATACATTTCTTCCTCCTCCAATTGTCATGGCTAAAAGTGGCATGTTTCTTAAGTACTCCTCCCAATCTTTGAAGGCATTAATGCAATCTTCATTTCATTCAAATTTGCATAACCTTATAGCGATTCTCCCTGTGCCATCTCCAAAAAAATTTGTAATCTTTATAGAAATTAATTTCTACTCCCCTTTGGTTGCCTAGACCACTATGGCATCTTCATGAGAATTTTTCAAGTATACTCTTTCTTCATCCTTTAAAATTAGTTGGTTTAGGCACTTGGACTTGCAAATTGCATAACCTTATGGACTTATTCAACTGGGTTCTTCTTACTTTTAACTGTAATTACATTGATTGTTCCTGCTAACTGTAATTACCTTGCTGAGACTTCCTGTAGGCTAAAATCGTGTTAAACACTGATATTGATTGATCCTTCGGATCTGTCATTTCGTTTTAAGTCAGCAAATTGAACTTTGAACAGGGGTAACTGGTCGAGTATCTCCTAATCGAACAGGGGTACCAAGATCTATATGTTGATCATCCATATTCGTCTGCTGAGGCATAACGGAATTGGCATGTTCACATGGATTCCAGGGTTCTGGATCTTTTTTATTAGACCTTTGCAAACAATGTGGTTGTTAAACTTGTATTTCATGTCCTAAATTGTTAATAATAGCAAGTTGGTTGTTCGGCTCGGTGTCCACTGACATATATGATGCCGAAATGTTGTTTGGATGCTGGAAATTTTGGTTGGGCTCATTGTGATGGTTTGTTTTCTTCAAGTCTTCGTGGGATACATCAGAATTTGTAATTGCTTCCCCTAGTTTTTCCTGGTAAGTTGAAATTTAATCATAGATGTTGATCTATTCATGCATATTTGAAGATATGTTTACGGTAGAGACCTTTTGTTTTCAAGGCAGATCAGTATATGCATGTAGTTTAAATTTTTTATATTAAAAAAATCACAACCATGACAATGAAAAGAGGAATATGTGGGATCGAATAAAACTTGTAAGAATATATTATACAGATAACATAAATTACGAAAACTATGGATGAATAGAAAAGGAGAGATTAGAGGAAAGGGCAACTTATGATGCTCAATGCTCATCAGTCGATTGTAATGAGAATCTAGATTTGTCATATCTAAGGTTCCTGGCTGTTTACACGGCCGTGGAGTTCCAGCATCTCTTGGTGGTTTGGGTCAACGGAGAGAGCCGCCCGACAATCACGGAGAGCAGCTGTGACATTGCCTACATGTTCATGGAAAGCTGCCCGCAAGTGTAGAAGGTGAAGGTCTGCTTTGAAAGCAATTGCTCTTGACAATTCTGCAATGGCTTCCTTCTCTTTCTGGCTGTCCATTAACACTGCAACCCACCCCATAAATAAGTAAACCAAGAAAATCGATTACAAGTTTCATTTCTTCTCTTCCTCAATTGTATATATAATTAATCAACACAGAATGGATTCATTCTAACACCTTATCAAATCACTGACATTAAAGCATTTCTGCTCAATCCAAAAAACATGCTCGGTTGGGTTTGATGGATTCATATACTACCAGGATTATATGCAGGATAATCAACTGACCTGCAGCTCGATATCTATAAGGGTATACTCGAAGTGGATCTAATCTGGTGACCATCTCCAGATCGGTTTTTGCGAGATCACGGTCACAGTATTCAGACCTCTTCTCGTATGCAGATGCATTATTTTGAGCCTTCTCAATCAATTTCGTCATTTCTTCATATGCTGCACCTTTATCATTTTTGAGAAAGTAGACCCGAGCCAGGCCCTGATGTGCTCTAGTGTGCCTGATTTTGAGGGCATTATTGTAGCAATCTTCTGCCAAGTCTAACTTATCACAATCAACATAGACACTTCCAAGATTGTTAAGAGCCTGGAAGAAAATATAAAGGCAGTATAATACGTTAGCCCATGTTTACATGCATGCATTGATCCGGAAATATTAAATATATCATTCTACATCACAAGGACTGCATACCACTCATGAATAGATATAAACCACAAGGTAAGTAAATACACAGCAACTTTAAGCATAGTGTTTAAAAACAAGTATAATCCTGGACCAAGGTCATGCAAATCGCATCACCTTAGTTAACAAGGGAATGACCTGCACATGTGCAAGAAACATATCGAAGCGGTTCAAAACTTTCAATACTCACTTCACATCTCATGTAATGTCACTCAAAGTATGAATACAACTCTGATGATAATCTCTCATTTTGGAATATCGTCTGAAAGTGATCAAGGGCACAATTTTGCTGAACAAACCCTCACATATTTACTGTTTATAGACATTAAAATATGCAAATATAGATTTGCATGGTTCCACTGAACATGTTAAGACAAGCGTATCAGCATATTTCCTTTCTCAAGGGGTTCAGCATTTTTACTGTCAATTTTGCCTTAAGATCACTTCCTATGGTGAACACTCCCGGGAGTATCGGAAAGTAGGATCAAGGATACGTATGACAATGTCCTTGTCATTTTTCAATACCTTATAGTACATCTAGACTCAAAGGCAAGGATTAATTTACATTTGTGAGCAGTACATCATCGTTTACCCATTATCATGAAAGCAAGGAAAATTCTTCGTTGGGGGAAATCCATTGATTGCTTATTGAATAGACGACACATAGCGTCAAATCAAAAAATATAACAAGCAGCACCACCTTAGTTCATCTGCATTTTTTATTTGCTTGTGTTGGACCTATAACTCTGAGGAAAAAAGTTAACAAAATTCACACTTCAATATAGCCATGAAATGATAGGGAACGCAGAACTCTACCTGGCCTTTTCGCAGCCTGTCTGAAGGACACTTCAAAGCATCTTCAAGAAGTGAGACAACGGTTGAAGAACAAGATGGATCTAAGCAAGAATCAGCCAGTGCATAGGCTTTAAGGAAAAAGGCCTCAAAGGACCTCTTGATTTTGATAGACTCTTCAGCTTTGCGAAGTCCTTCTTCAGAGTGGCCTGTATCATACAAGATCCATCCTTCATAAACCAGACGTTCATGCTCAGTAGATGCATGTTGCTGGGCTAATTGCAAACTTCGCATGGCCGCTTCAGGACAGTTCAACCTGATGAAGTAAAGTAACATTCCTAATGACATCACCACGACAACATTCTAAAATTTAAAGAGTGCAGAAGAAGGGATTATTATGGAGAAAAGACAAGCTGATTATGGTAACAGGGGGTTCTAATTGCAATAATGGATAGAAAAATAAATTAATTTCATGAGTTTCCTGAGATCACTATTTGGATGTCACAAAAAATGAACATTTGTGAGAACGCAAAATGACTAGGATTCAGTTGCATATTCTACATAATGGAGTATGGAATTGATCAAGAGTTCAGGAATTTATAGAATGGATCAAGATTCAAGAGTTTAGGAATTTCGGGAAAGTTTACAATAAAATTGAACTTAAAAATGTACCTAAGTAGGAGTAAAGATTGCCTGAAGTACAGAACTCCTTTAGCTGCATCAGATTCAAGCATCTGGTAAATGACAGAGAGGGATCCAATATCATCTACACAAGACCACCTATTGTAGAGCTGCAACCAACAATCTGCTATTGTCCATTTCTCAACATGTTCAAGCACAAGGATGCGGAGTTGGGATGCTGCCACACGTCCCTCAAACATCCTGTAGTCTGGGGAGAGTGTAAGAATTGCCTGAACATCACAAATGGCTGCTTGGTAATCCTCAAGAGCTAGATAGAAACAAAAGCGAAGTTCCAAGCATTCTAATGCAAGTTTAAACCCAAGGACCCTATTAATTTCTTCAAGTGCAGCTTCAACATTCTGTTTCCTCATTAAAGATGCAGCACGGTACATGTAAGGGTAAGTAAGAGTAGGGTCCAGCTCAGTTGTTTTCTCTAGGTCTTCCCACCTCTTATTGCCATCGCAATATAACGATCTCTCAAGATGCATCCATCCTAGTGGAGTAAAAGAAGAAATTACAGAGCTGAGCTTGTCATAAGCCCAAAGTTTATGACCTTCTATATTTCCCACTCTTGCCAAACCACATACAGAATATATGTGTCCTGCATTAAAAGCTGCCTCAAATAGATGTTCGGCTTCATTGTACTCTTTTCTTAAGAGTCTCGCACATCCCAATTGATGAAAAGCTAACAGTTTCTGTCGGTTAGTTTCTGCAGACTCTAACAACTGCTCCAGGAAACAAACTGTTGTATTAGACCGAGGATCCTGGTTCATAGCTGCTTCACTTAATAAACAATATAGTGAAAATGAGGCTGGTCCAGCCATGGCAGATCTATCTTCCTTATTAGCATGGCTGAAAATCTCAACCACTCGATCATCCCTCAAACAATCAGGTAGTTCATGCAAAAAAATTTGCAAACACGATGCAGCAAGGACGGGAGAGTTCTGCTGAAGTGCATACTCCATGAGTTCCACAGCATCTTCTCTAGAGCAAACTAGAGATGCAAGCTTCCTGTCACAAGTATCTTTAAGCTTTTCACAGCAGAACTTATTTCCAAAGATCAAAATTTCTAACAGAACTTCTGGAGGGACGTCCTCCAAGCTGCCAGTAATACTAAACTCTCTTACTGACCTAAATCCAGATGGGGATATGTTGTTCTGAGAAAAATCTATTTCTTCACGAAGTGATTCTGAGAAAGACCCGTTAAGCATCACATGAAATGGCGCAGAAAGGCCTGCAATTTTTTGTCTGTCACAGCCTATTTTCTCATTTCCAATTCTAAAGTTAACATTATCCAACACAGGGTTGGCATCGATCGAAGTATTTATGGAACCTAAATTTCCAGTGACATGAAGCTGGGAGCCAATATCTATTGGACCAAACTCTTGTGCAGATTTACCACAAGACGCAAGCAAGTCAGCAGTGAGCTCCTCTCCTTGCTTCTCATATTTTAACCATGCCCCAAACACCAACTTCTCATGCACACTGCCAGCATTCTGCCACGCCAGGCGGAGGCTTCTCCGCATCAGCTTGACTTCACCAAGGCCTCTAAAGACCTGAAACTGTGATAAATAAAGACTCGATCTCTCTTGAAGAGAGCATGATTCGAGTTCCTCGTGAATCTGAGACAAAACTTCTACATAATCAACAGGCTTAAAAAATGGTAGAACCAGCGGTTCCGGGATCTTGAGAAGAGATTCACTACAGATAGTTGACAAAGGAGAGAAAAATAAAAGAATTAACTGTCTCACTCTATTAAAAAATAAATTGCTTACTAAGATACAGTAGACAAAACAAAAAACATAGCTTACATGGATGAAGAAGAGGAGTAAGAGGAGAGTTTTGAAAGTTTCCCCCTTTCAACTTGAAGCCATGACTGTGGATTTAAGGCCTTGAGTTCGGAGTCTTTAAAGGAATCCGATGGGAAAACGGTCCCCATGGGGCATAAGATGTGAAACAATTCCCTGATCTCCACACTAGCCAAATGGGTTTTCTACCTCAATAATTTCCTAGTCTACACCTCTCTCTCAAATCAAGAACCAGAAAATTTGGGAAGTAAAAGGAGAAAGATACAAAAGCTAATTGTTGCTCTCCAACAAGAAATCACTACCTTTTATTGGGAGACTGAAGTTCTTGAACTTCAAAGTCAATTCTTTCCAGGGCTTGTTACAGATATGCTTACGTTTAGCACCACAAAAACAAAAAATTCAATTCCAACTTCCAGATTAAAATAAAAATTTTGCCTAATAAGAACAAAAGAAGAGAGTTTTTCTTTTGTATGGGAATCAGAGTTCAAAGATGTTTCAGTTAGTTCCAATAACGGAATTGAAATAACTGAAGCCGCTATTCTCTATATCTACATACACTGAACACGATCAATCTCCTTCACCACCACATATTAGGCATCAAAACAAGAAAAGACCAAAGACCCACTAACCGAGAAGCACCATAGAAATGAGGGAGAGAGAGAGATATAATGGGACCCAGTAAAGCATTGGAAGTAGGATGATTACAGATAACGAGCTGCAGCTGACAGAGAACGTGAGGAATCTAGCGAGCAAAGGTCTGAATTCCCACCTTTTTTGTGTAGCTTTCTTTTGTGTTTGGTAAATGGGAAATCTCTTTCCTTTGGCTTTTCTGTTTCTTTTCAAGCGTTTCCTTTACCAAAAAAAAAAAAGTAAGAAATTGCAGCCACAATTCATTAGAACTTGGAAGTCCAGAAGTAATAAAAAGGTTTTGAATGAAGTTTGTTCTTCAAAAGAGTTACGACGTCGTACTATAGAAACATAAGCCTATAAAAAACAAACTGTATTAAATCAATTAAAGAAGAAAAAAAAGCCACGTGCTAGTGTATCATACACATACAGTCATCACGAGTAGATAATTATACTGAAGTATAATTAATTTAAAATTAAAATAATATAATATAATATAATACATAAATAGTTAATAATAGGTTTTAAAGTATAATTAATTTAAAATTAAGTGATAAATTAATTAAATAATTAATAATATATTTTTTTTAAAATAAATTGTAAAGTAGAAAGAAGTGTTTTGGAGACCACACAAAGAGCATTGCCCTTTGTCTTTTGCTTTGCATATTACCAGCTGCCTAACGCTGCCCTTTACGTCAATTCTACCCATACTTGCCAACCATGACCTCATAAGCATATCTCATGAGAAACACAAGAAATGATTAAATTTCAGGTTTGTTTGTATAAATAGATGCATTTACTAGTGCAAATAATGACATGTTGGTTATAAAGTAGGAAAAGATGATGATGAATCCAACCAATCTATGTAACAAGACAAAAATTGCCAAGTGGAGTGAAATTATGACAAAGAAGTTAATGTAAAACATTTCATGCGATTGTCCAAAATTATTTAATTGCCGACTTAAATGACTCATTCAAAGAAACACATCAACTAACCTACTGGTGTTGGACATCATGAATCGTGATATAGAAAAAGAATGCTTCGTGCCTCCACCTTTAAAGCAAACCAGCTTCTTCCAAACGTTTCTTACCGTCAATCATAATATATAAATATATATATATATATATATATTCTTCATCACCCCAAGTGTACTAATTAATTAGACGGAAAGAAAAGAATTTGTGAGCGTCCATGTCATACTAAACATCAATCATTGACAGATCAGAAATTCAGGTTAGCTAGTGATACGAAATTCAGAGTTTGAAATTCCCGAGTAAAGATATACAAATTCTTCTAAATATGTATGAATGTTAAGTTTTCCGCACATATAAAAGTAGTGCATGGGTTTGCTCATCTCATCGACAATACGACGCCGTTGGAAGGATCCAGTTGCCTCAGTACGAGAAGGGACAGAACCATATAAGTCTGTCTTTGCATAGGCAATTAAAGCTACAATACAAAGGATTAGCCTCAGTACGAGAAGGGACAGAACCATATAAGTCTGTCTTTGCATAGGCAATTAAAGGTACGATACAAAGGATTAGAAGGTGTACAGCGCCTACAGCCGTAAAGGGATAATGATGAAACAAGTTCAGACTAGGATGGAATGTTTAAAGATCTACGGCTCAAAGAAAAAAGTGCCGACCCATTAATAAGTTATCTAGACAAGGGGGCTTAGGTTTAGGTCCTATGATCCTATCTGCCAAACGCTTCACCCTCCAGAGACGGTGCCGGGAACCAGTTCAAAAAACCAACAGCCCAGATGGCATCGTATTCTTTCATATTAATAAATAATTTAGAAATATATATATATAAATAAGCATACAAACTATTAAAATAATAGTTCCCTTTTTTCAGCAGCTTAGATTCGAATTTTTAAGCTCCGGTCCCTTGCCCTATTTGGGCTATTCCGTCGAGAACTACTACTCGGTAGGTGGTATTTGCTTCTTTCGTTTAAATGGCAAGACAGGAATTGGTTTGTCAAAGTTAGATTTAACTTTTTCATTTTTCATTTTTCAGAAACCTATTTAAATTCCATCGTCTACTAAGAACTAATTAATAGATAGAAATTGAAAAAGATAATGACCAGCAAATGAAGACATATTGTGCCTAATCCAACTTTTTTCACGACATATCAGAGCTGTCTTGCTTTGCAGCTTCCAAGGCTTCAACGTGGTCACAGAGATATATCAGCTAAACCACATCATCCACCACTAGCTTTCGACGGGCCATTTCATCCTCCCCTCCACATAATATCTGCGCCTTACTTTTGACACGATCACTATTTCCCAGACTAGGAAATAAGCAAAGGAATAATGATATGCTGACAGATTAAAACTAGAAACTTCGTGACTCAGAAATGGCCAAGCCTCTTACAACTGAATTCATCTTGCTACAAACATACATCTCCCTCCTTCAGTATTAACGATAGTAAAATGGACTGCTAGAGAACTTCCAAATTAGTTAGCTTCTGGATATCAAAACATTTTCCAAGGACAAGATATTTGGCCATCTGCAATGCAATATTAAAGACATCATTTTGCAATATAGCTCTAGTTTATATAAAAACTTTTATGTGTACCCAGGGGAAGGATTCAACGTAAAAGCATAGGAATTTCTTCCAATGAAGTCTTGACCTTCCAAAACCAAATACCCATAGGTATTCCAGCCGAATAGTGTATTTGTTAAAATTGATTTTTATGCATGTGAACAAGTATATCAACAATGGTCTACGCAAGGTATGATCCTAGTTTTCCAGAAAGTAAACCATGTTCGGAAAGATGATCAGTACGACAAATTCTATTGGCTCCTCAACATATGCATCATATATTAAAAGCCCTGAGAACCTTTGAGTGTTGTTTCACTAAAAACAAGATCTGAAGCAAAATTTGTCACCTTTGACATTTTCAACAGAGCTGCAACGTGTAGGTGTTTCTGGTGGTTTGGGTTGGGGAGAAGGCCAATCCTCATTTTGGTTCCACTGGTCATTTGAGACATCATCTCCCACCATATGGTTGAAGCATATATCCAAACCAGTAGATGAAGGCATTGCCACCTTTCTCTTGTTCTTGAACCTTCATCTAACAAGAGTTTGAGGCCCAAAACAAAGCAAACTAGACTGCTTGAAGAAGTATTGTACAGTCAGAAAGACTCCATTACCAATTAATGATACCTGTCCTTCCGCTTCTCAAGATATCTCTGCACCGAAGCTTTTCTACTTGTTGGACCTTCTAAAATTATGTATAAAAAAAAGGAATGAGAAGAAAAACAATACTGTTCAAATATTTGTAAGAATAGTTTCTATGCACTAGGTTCACGGTGAAGAAACTGACATTTAGATCAAATTTCTCAGATAAGCAATTGGGACAAAGTTCTCAAGTATTTGACTGATAAATCAATTAAAAGGCTGGCAGTCGTTCAACTGTAAAAAGAAGAAAACTATAAGGAAAAAGGACAAACAAGTACATAACATTTACTTTGAAATGTAATATAATCTCTAACTTCTCAGAATGTTTAATTAAAACCAATTTTTTAGAACAACAAAACATCTTGGCCCTTATTTTGACCAATCATTAGCCAAAATATTAAATTTTAGTGATGTGGCATCCGTATTATTTCACAGAACAATTTAGCCCTTATTTAGTTAGATTATCAATGAAATTTGTTAAATTTTCACAAGTAGCATACGCTTTTTATCCAAATAAGGGCTAAATTGTTTACTCCTTCGACATTGGTGGTTTGATTTGATATCTGAAAATTAGGAACTATAATCCATTTAGAGTGAACATTAAAATGCACATTAGAGTAAACATTGACTGCTTATTTTACCCTTTTGCTTAAATCATAACTAACACAAATGTTCTTTCTAACTGCAAAATGTACTTTTGGAGACTAGGTGCATTTAGTGACTGGCATTGCAGAATTCAGTTATATGTGTAAAAAACTAGAAATGGAAACAAAGAAAATCAAAAAAATACATGGGCAAGAAATGTCTAAACATTGTTTGGCATCCTTACCCTTTTGCATTGTTAGATGGGTTAGCATTGGAGAATTTGAAGCTATTCTGCCACCTGGGGTCTCAAGTTGGCAAGGAAAAGCCCGAAAAGCTGGAATTACATTAGAAGAAGCATCCTGAGGAAACAGGAGCGGACTTGCTGCAAGCTGCATTATTGCTTGTGCCTACAGATAATCACATTAGTAGGCCAGTATACAATATCGTACTGCATACATTTTGCGTAAAAGAAACCAAAGCTCACCTTATCTTTTGGTATATCATCATAAACGTTTACCTTTCCACAGTAAAAAATTGTCATTTGTCCTCCTGACTCATCTACTGCACCTGTAGTTCTGACATGTTAAAATCAGCTTCAGTTAGGCGTCTTTACTGAAAATAATTACTCCAACTTCCCCTTTTGAAAAAAAAAATTCATAAGTCTCTAATATGGGTGGTAAAGGTCGAGGCAATACCAGACTATATTTTCAATATACCTAAAAGATGCATGTACTTCGATTGTCCCAGTGGGCATATATATATATATATATATATATGTACAACATGAAGAACACTGAACAATTTTGCTTAGAGTTTATTTGACTCCCCATTATTGCCTTGAATTGATATGTGGCTAAATGTTCGCACCAATCTACACAAAAAGGATCGATTTTATGTAAACTTTTGCCATAAAAGATTGGCAGAAAGATCAAGTTCCACAGAAATTGTCAGCATAAAAGTTGTCAACCACAAACGGGCAAGTTCTGTTCACATCAGAAAACAACATAGAGTCTTAAAATACCATAAATGAGTTTGCTATGAGTCACACTTTGGTGCTAAATTTTCAAATAAATAACCACTAAGAGTCACTTACTAGGCTGCTAGCTAACCGAATGCAAATAAAAGTCACTAGAAACTAAATACGTTAAACACTAACAATAACATAACAAGAATATGTTATAGTAAATAGTAATGGACAGATAGTGTTATACAATCAATCAAGTCATGTCGATGAAGAAAACAGGACTAACCTAGGAGAAACGGAATCGTTATCGGACGCGGTGAGACCAACCAGAGGATCACCGAGAAAATGAACCTTCGGCGGATCAGGTTGCCTATAAGGAACAGATTCCTCCGCCGCCGGCACTGAGCTGCGGGTATCGGCGCTGGTTTCTTTGACCGGGTTTTCAGGGACCTAACAATAATAATAAAGAACAAACTATTATTACTCCAATTAGCTAAAGCAAATAATATCTTAAATATAATAACCGACCTAAGTTTCAATCTTTTTTTTCACTTTAACTAAACACTAAACTGACTAAAACTTAGGAACTATAAGGTTAATAACGCACAGGAGGAATGTAGAGTCTCTTGCGAACAGCGGGGACGTCAGAATCCGAAGTGGTTTCGAGGAGTGTTTTGAGAGAGATCACTTGCTGGATTGCTTGAGATTTGTTCCAAGACGGTCTTCTCATGCCTGTACGGACAATCCCCAAAAAAGAAAAGAGTAAGAACAGATGAAAAAGCACGAGTAAAATACACTAACTCCCGAGACCTTTTTCTTTGAGATATTTGCGACAGTCTTCGCGAGTGAGCTGAGAAATGTCATCTTCAGTGAGCTGGTGGAGAGGCTTGTCGAGGAGTGACCGGGAAGCTGTCTCTACGGGTTGCATCGCCGACTTCTGCTGCGGTTGGCGTCAATTGTAGAGTGGTTACGGTGGATTTAATTTGACAGAAACTCTTTGTATTTGGCGAGTAGAGAGGAGAGAGCGAGTGAGTGCGTCGAGGTTGGTTGGTT
>JANIMX020000288.1:2047879-2066897 GCA_024582655.2 Erythroxylum kunthianum | reverse complement strand
GATAGCGTAATTAATCTTAACTCGTTAACTAAGGACAACTAATTACAGCTTGAGAAAGTGTATTTAGTACAGTAGAACATCTTGGGTCAAACATAAATTCGATTAGCCAAGCAAAAGGGAGACAAGGTGGAGAAAAAGTAGTTTCTAGTCTAAAACCTCTGAAGTCTAAGTTTTGCATTGTCTACGTTACTCTGCATATTCCATTTTTATTGCAACTACGTAATTTCCAGTTTTAAATCACAATCACTTGAATCTAACTCTTGAACATATTAACCCTAAAGTAAAATGATTTCTTAAATCATTCTCTGTTGATCGATATCCGTTTCTTTACTACAAGTTGCACCTGTATACTTGCGGATTTGAGCGTAAAATTAGTTAGAGGTTTTACACCCAACAAGTAGCTCCCGAGTCCATATACCAAGCTTGTTGGTTAATGGGACCATAATTGATCTATAAATTTGCAATAGATCCAGAGATAACAAATTCATTTGATGGAATGATATATGGTTTGAAATTCTTAGGTCCAGAAGATGCTTGATAATTAAGGTTCGTGCGATGATAGAACATAGCAGCAATATGACCAGGTTTGCCACAAATTTGGCATTGGTGACGATTTCTATTTGGTGGGTTGGTTGAATTAGGGATCCAAGGTTGGGTCATATGAGAGGGATGTTTGCCAAGAATTTGAGAATTGGTGGTATTGTAAGGATAGGATTTAATAGTGGAAGAATTGGGATTAAGTTGAGGTTTGAGTTTGTTACGATATTGATATTGATTGAAACGGACAAGGATAGCTTAAAGGGAAGTAAGTTGGTCGTGGGAATTTTGTCTTTTAAGTCTGAAATCGTAGCTGATGAGAAGGCTGTGCACTTCCTCTAGTGTGGGTTTATTAGGACGAGAGAAAATAGAAGTGATAAAGGGGTTATAATCCTGATGAAGACCACCCAAGAAATAAATCAGATGATATGATTGAGATACAGGTTCGCCAATGACATCAAGATTGTTACAAATGGATTTGAATTTATGTAAGTAATCCACGATGGACATACCTCCCTTTTTAATGTGTTGATGTCAATAATATTTCGTTCATCCATAGATACCGATAATTGTTCATGGTTTGGACTTCAATTTGGTTTGTATGTGTGTATACTTGCCCGACTTGATACTTACTATGCAATTGGGAAAAAAAGTACAAGAGTATAAGGATATCATATGAATCTTGTTTATTCAACTTAAATCATATATGAATGTTTGGCTTTACGTGTATTTTGGTGTGAGGTGTACTTGGTGATGATTGCTTGATAATCAAGGAAGGAAATAATGATCTTAGGATTAGTTGTTTCTTGAAATCGGGTGATAAAAAAGAAGTTATAGTTATAGAAAAAGATCACAACTCCTTATTCGAATTGTCGAATGAAGCATACAATTATAAGAGCATCATTACCAAAAATAGCAGCTTAATTAATGACAAGTTCGATCAAAGAATAGCACCAAAATCAATTGCATATGGGCTCCAGGTTTGATCGTTTCCTTTTGGGTTCTGCATAATAAAAGATTATTTGATACCCAAAATCCTAAGCTTTCTACTCATAAATTGCTTGATAATTAAAGAAATGAATAGCGGAATGAACTTGGGAAGAGTTGAGTAAAACAAATTATGGTCTAATAACTACACAACTACAAACGTAGTCAGGGTACTGATTAATGGGAATATACTAACTCAGAAGCCTAATTACTGAAAGTTTAATAATTCTAATTGTTCCCAGCCCACAGATCTCCGAAGGCCTAAAGCTTCTATTTTCTGTTCTTTTTTTGGACTACAATAGAGAGAAGCCTTGAAACACCTTCAGTCCACATATCATGTTCTCTCTTATTCTTGCACTCGAATTCAACAATCCCTCTTGCCGTCGTTTTCAGCCCAAAGTATCGACGGTCGTCGCCGCCCTCAAATAGGTGCCTGCCCGGCCATGCTGGCATATCTTTGCACACCTCTAACACCACATCTGCATCTCCAATGAAAGAAATTTTATACTTCAATTTACAACTGAACCCTTTTTTTATATGTTATTGTTTGATATGTTCAAGAGAATGTACAGTTTGTGCTCATCAGGGTATTGAAATACAAGTGCAAGTGTAGAAGGTGAATAGTTTTTACTCTTTTTCTTCTTGGTGATTGTCCCTGCGACATGTCTGCTCTTCATTTTTAGCATCACCTATAAGAAACATTGCATTGTTCCTGTTTGAGTTACATCAAGAATGTAAAGGGTATGAAAGTTTGCCGAATATTGTGATCAAGAACACCCACCTGTCCTGTCCTGTGCATATAAACAGAAACAATTTTCCAATGTAGATCACCTGGAAACCAAATTGGCATCAGTTAACTATAATCCAATCTTACTTGGTAATTGAAGAAGGTGCTGAGACAAAATAACATTACCTTTGCGAGTGCGTTTGAGAAGCTCACTGCCCTTGGCAAGAAACTCTAGGCTACAAGCACCCAGAAAACCTTCTCCGGAAACAAACTCACCACTGTAGCTCCGATTGTGAAGCCCATTATTCATTGCACCACATATTCCCAGGGTTTTCTCTGCAGGAATCACTGCAGCTACGTTCACCACATCTTTCAATGCTCTTGCCTTCAATGTTGCCGCCCCACGAAGAGCTGCAAGTGATCAAAATATTTTCTCAAATCCCATGATTGGTAACACTAAACACTATTCGCTTCTTTTTTTTCATGGATCAAAGAATTTGCTTAAGAATTTCAATTGCAAAACACGATCAGCCACAGTGTAGCAGTTTTTGGGATTGATACAACCCATCATAACCATGTTCATGCTTGTATCAGCTGCAATAGTTACAATAAACCCGGCAACTAAGGTTCTAATAAGGGACTGCAGATAAAACTTGGATAGCAAGTTGTAAAGAGGAAGTGAGGACACTACCTGTGGCTGCAGCTGCAGTGAGAGTGGTAATATCGTCATGAGAACGAACATTGACAGCAGAGCTGACTACAGAAGCAAGATGGTCACGCTCAACCCCCATAGCCTCTGCAGCCTCCACGCACTGTGCAGCCACCAATGTGGCTGCAGACGCCATGGCCATGTCTGTCTTGGTCAATTGCTCGTTTCCAGCCGACGCTGAGGAAGAGGCTGTTGCAGCGGCAATGGCAGCCACTGCCGCAGCCACCGCGGCAACTGAAATGGCGGCATGAAGCTGAGCGTTGTGAGCTCTGCTCTCTTCTTTTTTCTTCTCTTTTCTTTCCTTTAACCACCTTCCAACTGTCTTTGCTCCTCCGGCTGGTGTGACGCTGCCGGCACCGGCACTGGCTCTGCCGCCAGTGAACAAGGGGTAGATGGTTTTGTGTGAGCGCAAGTACTGATTGATCAATGCAATATTGTTAGAAAAGATATGTTCTTTGGAAAAGCTTGAAAACCAAAATTTGCAGAAAACGTAGATGGTTCCTTATTATAATGAAACAAACTGGAGAAAACAAAACAGTTGAGAGACAAATATCTTTTTTTTTTTGCATGAACGTTAAGAGTTAAAACATCGTTAAACAGAACTGTTTCTTACAAGCAACGAAAACCCAGATAAGAATCTGTTGCTTACGTTTTGTATGGCAAATGGGGAACTCTATGTACAGTTTTAATGGTATGAATAGGATAATTAAATGATCATAGGCTAGAACTGACTGAAATGACTTGGGCAGGAAACAGGAGTTAGTCCCAGTTTTGCTTCAGATGAGCTAACAAGCAAGATCGTTACGTGTGAAACATGTCTATTTCAAGCTCAATTTTCTCCCCTTATCTGCACTTCTTGACAACCAGTCTTTTCTGTTTTCACCATCCCTTTCACCACATTAAGATACGTGCCATAAAGTATGTAGAGATCAGTTGTCTATCTGATTCTTACTCTCTTACTGATGATAGTTACAAAGGATTTTACTGATGTTACATAATTCATCCTTCATCATGTTCCTTAACCTTTCACAACCGCTTGATCAAAATTTGGTTGTCTATTTGATTTAGTGTGTTTGGTTTCTTTGAGTGGGAATTTTCTTTTGGCGGGTAGAAGATGCTTCTTCTTTTGAGAATCCCAAAAAAGGAAAAATTGAAAAAGTAGAGAAATCAGAAGTTGTGGGGAGTAGGCTAGCATACAAGCTAACGATCATTTGAACAGCAGACTCGTTTGAATAGCTCAGCTCGGGTTGCAGCCTTTCTTTTTCATCCCTTTTGGATTCTTTATGGCTTTGATGACAGAGAGAAAAGAAGACCATCAACCTTGGTCAACAAGACACCTAAAGATTTTAACGGAGATGAAAAGGTTTTATTGGAAGAAGACAAAAGCATCCCTCTGTGTTTTCTGTGATACTGAATACTTCTAATAAAGTAACCGAAAAATCAACTAAGCAACATAGGCCTTCTGCGGAGGGAAAGCTTTTTGCTATGGCTCTAATTGTCTTAGTGCCCTATAAAGTAAAAGGAAACTACACCTGTTATTGTTACAGAAAGAAAGTATAGCCTAACCTTAACAATGTCATCCAAATCTTCAGAAGGTGAAATAGGCGGACTGTCCGATTCTGCCAAGTTCAAAGGTCCGCTGCTGTGTGAAAGCCTCCCTGATGTCAATGGTGACACTTCCTGCAAAAGAATATGAAATCCCATGACCACAATATGACTCAGTTATAACTTACAAGCAATACAAAGGAACGTATATCTCACTGATTGTGACATGATACGTTCGAGGACAAGCTGGGAGGTAGCAGATGAAGCAAAAGATAACTGATAGGCAGGCATGGTATTATTAGCAACATCATCGGTCTTCTCCCGGGAGATGACATTTTCAGGTATAGAAGTAGGCTTGTTGTTAGAGTTAGCAATGTAAGAGAGAGCTTTGGAGACTTCATGGGCTGGCACACTCCATGACCTTGAAAGGAACTCCATTGGCAATTTTGGGCTCTCTGGAAACTGAATGGTGCAAAGAGGGCTGAGTTCCGGCCGTCGGGTGTTGATTAGAGGAGTATCTTCCATCTATAGGTTGGTCTGAGCTCAATCAACAAAGAAGAGTACGTGGTGGTTTTGAAATTTGGAGCAAAGTGTTGTAGAATGTTGGCTTTATATAGTAAAGGTCCTAAAGGAGTTGTAATGGGCAATGGAGTGAATAAAGAGGTTCAAGGTCTGGTCAGTAGTAGTAGGCATGTGGTCATGTACTTTTGTAGTGCCACGTGGCTTTATCACTGGATCCCACATTTTCGACCTATCTGCGTCCTGTGATTGAGGTCCGAGTTTTTACCAAAGATTTTCATTAGCAGTATCAGTGAAAATGTTAATGAAAATTAGTGATTGAAGAAGAATTGAAATAGTAGAAAGAAAATAAATTTAAAATTGAAAAAATGGGGGCATAACATAAGAACTAGTTAAGACATAACTGTAGTCTGTAGATACAAAGATGGGGACACAGCCAGAGCCTTGCCCTTGCAGGTCTGAAAATAGGCAGAGGGATGACATAACAGGACGAGGCAGTTGGGAAGTGACCACAGTGATTGTGTTCCTCAAACCATCTTAAGGTCTTGGCAACATCTTGAGCCGACAAGTTTGGAGATGCAAACAAAATTTGAGCTGAACTTGTTATGTTTGCCTCCACAGTTTTGGACACAAAGCAATATGCTAAATGGCAAATACGCGTGCCCATATTGCGTCATCTTCTCCCTCTTTTGATCTCATCTCACCCCTTTTGCTTCTTACCAAAAGTAAAGCATCCAACATTCTCTCTTTTGCTTTTGTTACACACTGTTCCGATCACAAGTAGTAATCAAAACTCTGGCCAATCATCTTGTCTTTTTCCTCAGTCACTACGGCTAAAGACCATTGTTCATCATGGGCCTAAACCGCTACTACTACAGTCACCAAGTGAAACAAGCACACAATCCTCACGAGTCTGTAATTCACATAACAATTTCGAAAGTAGGTTAGAACAGTTGTTTGAAGCAAGTTGCTGACTCCATTACCCTCATGGCTCAGGTTAAAGATCAACGGTGGCATTGGTAAACAGCATTAGCCTGGATGAAGCAAAGCCTTGAGACTCCCCTATTCTGTATGTTCGGATAGACAGTCTACATCGGGAACTCGTGATCTATACCGACTTTGTATAACGTGACACTTAGCTGTACTGGGTTAAAACTTAAAAGAGAGCAATCAATAAAAGTAATCAGTTCCACGTAGCTGGTCGCAGTCTCTGATAGCAATCAATTTGTTACGGTAACTTTAAAATCAGAATGGGAGAAACCCCACACAATGGACTGTAAGTTTGCAATTATGTGTTATTTATATCCCAGCACTGGTTTTTTCCGCTCCATTTGATCCTTGTACGTGGAAATGACCAAATAACTCAGATAACTAATCAGATAACGGGTAAATGAAAGCAATGGCCTTTATCAAGAAAACGATGAGATCTTTCATTCTCTTCAATACAACTTTCCAGTTCAATTGCGTCGTCTCATCCCAATTTCACATCAATTCGTCTATATTACCAGTACCAGTCACCTTTTTTGTGTTACCATTCACCTAACCTTGTAGAGGGATGAAAATTACATGTACAGAGTGTTAGAAAGTGTTCCAACTAGACCAAATGTACAAAGTTAGAAAGTCTCTTTGAAGCTCTTAGCTAACCAAATGGCAGTTTCCCTCGGAGAAACCTTCTCAGGACCAAATGGCTTTAGCAACACCCCAAGCTCGTCAAACCGTTTATCTTGCAAGAGCCGTGCACTAAACTCAAGCAAACCTTCTAGTGCCTCTGCTCGTTGTTGGTATGACGAGGTGTCAAACCGCCGCTGCTGGGATTCAGAAGATGAATGGCTTGATGTGCCAGTTGTAGGGTTATGTTCTGAGCATTCACTTCTATTCTGTGAAACTAGCTGGTTGGTATTTTTGAAATGGGGTTCGGCAACAGCTTTGTCTACAACCTGGACCATGCACTTGTCCTTTGTGATTGAGAAGTCAGTGCTGTCTCTGGAGGAAGAAGAGCATTGTGCTGAAGGTGATGGTGTTATGTGGGCAGGAATGAGTAGGTCTTCAGAAGAGGCCAATGGAAATTGAGCAATCTTATCTATTCGTGGAGCATTAACAGAAATATCAGGAGACTCCAACCCACGAATCAAACCAACATTGGCTCTATAAGGAGTTTCTGTGGCTGCAGCTCTAACAATGAATGGCATTGACACTCTACGATCTGGATGGGAAGATTTAGTCACTGGTGTACAAAATGCAGGAAGCTGTAAAGAGGAACACACAGTTGATCGAACAAATAGAGGTTGTCAACTTAATAAACCATACTGAACATCAAAATAACTGATTTTTGCCTTTACAAGCACAGAATCGTCAAGGGTGGTCCAAACACAAAGGGGGAACTTCCTAGATATAAAAACCTACTTGACAGTGCTAGGTGATCACTTGAGCAAAATTTTCAAAATCGCCTCAGTAAAACTAGGCCTTCGACTCACCCTCAAGAAAACGCTTGTTTATGAACACGGTCAATGTAGTTTTAATCATAAACAACTCAATAAACAGGATACAATGCATGATAGAAGATTTAAGGCATTTCTAAAGCACCATCCAGCAAGCAAGCTTAAGTAGGCAGTTGAACTCATTCCTCCGGATGATCAAACCTTAGAACCACCTAAAGAAACATTATAGTCAAAGCAAATGCACATTTTTAGTCATACTTACTGAGTCACGCTTTGAAATGTTACTTCTTGACATTGTCTGTCCCCTTGGAGTAGCAGAAACTTTAGTTGACATTAATCTTGGGGATTTTGCAGTCACTGAAAACTTTTGGGTAGCTTCCGTCTTAGTAGTGTCTTTGTGGACAATGCCAACAGATAATTCTTCAAACTTTGAATTTACAAAGCCTAGGGGTTCCTGTTCTATTCCAGAGGAATAGAGGGCCTGTTGTTCAATTTCAGATATAATAGCATTCAGGGCTCTATCATTGCTGAATGATCGCCTTCTCTCTGTGTCATTTAGAAACGAAATATCTTCTGGCTGCAAGAATCTTGTTTTCTTTATGACGTTGGATTCGGACCGTTGGACAGGGAAAGTATGTCTCCTGGGGCTGCTCAATTTCAGATGTATCTTAAGAACATAAGGTTGAAGATGTGGGTGACTGAGCAACTCTGCAGCCTGGCACACAAGATTAATTTTAATGGAAACTATAGATGGTCTATCCAATGTTAACACACCTAAAGACTTTCCCTAAGCTGTTGTTAATGACCGTGCCTAAAGTGGACCAGACAAAAGACACAGTTAGGTAGTTTTTTAGCCAGGCCCAACTATAATAATCTACACTGATCCCACATCCAAGGCAAAAATGCTGATTTTTTCGCATGCCCAAGCCAATAATAATGGTCAAGGACAGGTTTCTCATAATGAAAGTGATTAAGTGAACTAAAATCCAGATGAAGCAAAAGCATAAGTTACATTATTTAGTTAGCAAAGTTTGAAACACTTATATTTGCCCCTAAAATCAGCGTTGATGAAATAAGAAGATAAGCATAGAAACATCTTTCTCATATTGGCCAAATGTAATGTATATGGTTCTTAATACTATACAGTAATAAGAAATGAGGAGAGTAGGATAGAAAAGAACAACATACACTGGGTCTCAGTTCTGGATTTTTCCGCAGCATACTCTTGATAAGACCACGGCTGAAAAGTTATTAAGCAATCAGGTAAGAAGATCTTGTAACCTGGCAAGACTTTTTATTGGTCCGCAAGTGAAACTCATAAGGCAAGCATTAACTACACATAAATTCAATATACTCGAGAAAGGAATATACTCACAATGCACCAGAATACGCAGTTGGAAGAGGTGCCAGTATAGACTTATTTATTTTGTTGATCAGTGCTTGCATATCCTGCCCAAAATGTGTTCAGGAATTTAACTCATTATATATAAGGTTTAGACTATCTAAATATGCAAATATCGTGCCATCGATTTTTTCTTTGGTTAAAGGAGAATTCACTATCACATCAAACATAGAATAGGTTACTTACAAATGCTTTAAATGCTGGTTTATGTGCTGCCATTTCATATATGCAACATCCTGTAAAATACATTATTCAAGTTAAAACATAAGGGATTGAAATGATATCACTAATGACCAATTCACAACAATTAATAAGTTCGAAGAATGGTATAGTGTACCTAAAGACCAAATATCTGATTTAGAACCATAAGGTATATCAGCAAGAAGTTCAGGGCACATGTAACTTGGAGTTCCCACAACCTGGCCCAGAAGCATAAATTTCAGGTTAATCAGACTAAGAAGAAGATAAAGGTTATAAAGCAATATGCAATAGCCAATATACTTACAGAAGACGTAAGGTCATCAGAACTCAATTTTTTAGCCAGCCCAAAATCCCCTGCAACCAGTATGCATCTTTTAAGCAATTTATGATGGTAAAAAAACAATAAACCCAGAGCAAATACCACCGATGTTAATAAGTTAAGATAATAATAATCTTTAAGAATACAGAGACTATACCTAGACGTATGTCTTGATCTTTCGTCAAAAATATATTTGAACACTGCATAAATGTTGGAAGATTATCAATAGTGAACCACTAAACCCATGTCAGACATTGATATTAGTTGTTTAAGGGAACATACTTTGACATCACGGTGAAGTATGTGGTTGGCATGCAAATACTCAAGTGCCATTAGGAGTTGAGTCAGCCAGCAGCAGAGTTTCTTCCCGATGTAGTCAAGTGTAAAACACGATTGAGTCCAAAGTATCAGAACTTCTTTCCTCAAGTGCAAATTATAGAGAAGTAATACAATGAAAACTTAGATACCTGCTCTGGAAAATGAACACCATTTGCCTTTTTTATAACTTCTGCCCTGTATGACAACAAAGTTAAAATTGTCAAAAAGTGCTCAAACAACAAATTATTTCCCAACAGACAATTCATGCATTTCGCAAAAACCAGATTTAAAACATCAAAACATACATATCTCCGCCTTCACAATATCCTATGATGATGCAAACATAGCAACCCTGGAAGTCAAGACACAAAATAGTAATAGCATAAGCATAAGTAATGCCAAAACCCCAAGAGAAAGAGAATGGGAACTCAATAAATGCACAAACACCCTATCCAGTTATATAGAGAATTATGGGCAATCCATGAAGACGAGGTAATGAATTTGTCGAACAACAAACTCTACAACTATGGGCAAACCCACAAAAGATCAGCAGGTAAAACGTGAGGAAAATATGGTAGAATCAATTGAAAGAGCATCACAAATTGGCATTATCTGTACCCTCTCGACCCAGGAATCCTTGTACTCCACAATGAAAGGATTTCTCACTTTAGAAATAAGCTCCATCTGGAACATAGAAAACCAAAAATAGAAACCTCAGCACTGCTGATACATCAAGATTCTGGACATTACACCCAGAATAGGGAGTAATTTTACTTGAAATGACACAACAATCAAAGATAGAAACTTCATTTTTATCTTCCATTTCCAATGGTTAACATACTCCCTTAACAAAATAATTGCTATAAAAAAAAGTCACAATCAGATAGCGTTTTGATCCAAAAATAAAAAGGGAACGATAAGTGAAGTGACCTCCTGATGAGCAGACCTGCGGGCTCGATCAGTCTGACGAGCAAGACGGATTTTTTTGAGCACATACCTGAAAAAGAACACAAAAAGAAACACACCCTGTTATGAAGACACGTGTAAATTTCAAAACACAAATTCAGGGTACATTAAAGGATGCTCACTTGTTGTTTTCGTGCTTATGTCTCACTAGGAGGGCTGAACCAAAAGACCCTTTTCCAATTTGCTCTAGAACTTCGTATTGCTCCATCCTCAGATGAATTCAGAAGACTTTAAGAACTTCCACTCCTTGAATACCCAAATGAACACAAGTAACTAGTCAAGAATTGCAGCAATCATTCAGACCTCACCTCAAGAAATGATGACCATCATAACAACAAAAAATAAATAAATAGAAAAAGAGAGAAAAGAATAAAGAGTGAGGGAAGATGTCAAACAACACGAAAAGACAGGGAACCTAACCCCGGAAAAGAATAGAAAATAAGGTGAGAAATATAAAAAAGGATAAGAAACGTAAAAGAGAAAGTACCTGAAAATGACAGTTTATTCCATGAAGGAGTAGAGAAACGCAAAGCAGGATTGAACAGAAGACATGGCCGTATAGAGAAGAGAGAGGAGAGAAAAGAGTGAAGATGAAAGCGTTTAAAATTTTGAAATCCTCGACTTTTTTCAAAATTTAAAAAAACGCTGAGTGAGGCTGACTGAGCTATCAATATTTTCTTTTTCTCTTTTTATTATTTTATTGATTTGATCATTCTTTCTCTCTCTCACTCTGACAAGGCGTGAAAGCGACCGAGGGAGTGCACGGGCGTCAAGCAATGAAGCTGGGATTCTCTACGACGCCCTCACACTATAGAACCAGATAAATTAAGAAAAATAAAGCTCGAAGGCCGGTCAACTAGAGTTAGGCCCATTGACATTAGGTTAGGCCACACAAAAATTACCGAAGATGTATACTTACCCACAGCCACAACTACTTTTTAGGATTTGGACTATTAAATAAAGTAAGGTAAATATTGTGTATATCAAGCTCATTACATAATGATGAGCAATTAGTTTGCTGGGTGATTAAGACTTAAGACTCCCATTCAAAAATCTAGTGGTCCAATTAAATACAAAATTAACTTACAAAAGCTTTAACCATATACTACTTAACTTTTTATCATAAACTAACATATGATCAATTGCATTGGATTTCATAATTTCATTCAAGTTCTCATGTTTAACATTCCTGACTAGTTCAATTAATAAGGAACATAAAATGTATTCCAAAATGTGGGTTTTGACTTTCGAAATTAGTTCCTCCTAACAAAAGAACAAGGCCTACATAGTCAGTCGACTAGGAGAGTCATTGAAAGCTTGAACCCTTATGTGAGTAGCAGAAGGTCCAAAACCTACCAGACCTATAACTGCCCCCACATAGGTTCCTGGCCTCTGCAGTACATGAGCATTAACAGCTAACCCATCTTTCCTGGATCTCATTTAGTTATGGACCCTGCCGATTAGGCTCTCTGCCCATTCTATCTACGGGTACGTTTACTGGGTTCGATGCAATTTACCCAATCCTCCTTTGCACGTCTGGTAATGGGCTCATATCGATCGGCCTTATTTATTCCTTAATCCTATTGGACATTTGAGTTCATTTTGAGGGTGTAGTGTGTAGATTACTTGAATAGAAGAAACATTCGACTGCCGGAAGAACTGAGAATACTCTACAAAGAAAGGGGACTTAATAGGAAGTTAATTGGGCAAATCAACTTTCCATCACATAGGAGTACGATGCACAGGAAATAAAAACAAGACAAGAGTACATCGTTGAAGATCTTGTCTTATTTTAATTAATTTTTAGCTTTTCCTATAAATAAATAAAAAAAGGAGAAGAGGAGAGTGAAAGTGTTAGTTGCTTGTTTTTAATGTTTAAATAAAATAAAAGAGAACGGGTCATATCTCAATAATAGAATAAAATCTGTTAAAATTAAATGTGACATCGGATGAAGAACAAATTCAAAAGTGTCGTTTGGTACGTCGAATTGTATTGACTAATTTCTATCGGATAATATTAATCTGTTTCAAAGAGTACCGACTGTTTATCCATAATATTATAAGACGTTTGGTGTTATTCCGAATAAACAATCTGAATAAGTTATACCGTGTTTGGTCTGTTTTGGATAACATCAAATCAGACTATTTTTATAAAAAAATTATTTGATAAATACAGTGAAAATTTTAATTCAAATGATATGATTTTTTTTGTAAGATTCATATGATAATAATTTTTTATTTGTTTTTGTTAAGATCTATAAGATAAGTTTATATGAATTAGCTCATTATAATAATTGTAGTCTTTTATAAAAATTTCAATATACTCAAATACAATAATAAAAAGAGTACTAAATAATGTAAAATTCAAAGTAATATGGTTTCTCACGTGAACACTTTTTTGCTAACTGTATAATTAAGCATGTATTATTTATATCAGGGTATGTGGGTTGTATTAGTTAGTCAGGTAACGAGAGTATTAAAAGTTCAACTCATATTAAATAGTCAGATAATTAAATAATAAAAGTTGACACCAAACATTTGATATGAACTATTTACTCATATCCAGAGTCTAATATAACGTGTCAAACGAGCCCATAATAATATGGTTTGATAATTAAGAATGTTTTGGTACATATTAATATGGTTTGATAATTAAGAATGTACACGAAAATATAAATATAGTGGACGTACATACATGAGTCGAGCGGCTAATGCCAAACAAATGGAATTGGGAGTTGGGACCATAAGTAAAGTACCGCCCACTTCGGAGCTGAGAAGAGTGAAAGTCATAGCTTTGTGAGTAGGGTCAGGCTGTTTCAATCGGTGATAGGCAACCCTGTTAAAGTGGGAATGGGTTACGAGGGCAGACTGAATGCCTCTAGAGAAGATCCACCAGCATATGTTTATATTTGGACCACTACCCACCGTATCAGACTCATGCCATCATCACCTGTCTGTCACAGTGCGTCTATAGACGATCCATAACAACTCCAACACATGGTGGGTCAACCGAAATGGGTAACTGCAAAGAAAACGAATGAAGCAGTTGCCAGTGTTTTTCATACATACCAAGGACAACAGATCAAGCATCTTCTTCATAGCAACCAATAGCTTCACAGGTTGGGGAAAGGGCGTGCTTTCAGGAATGGGTAATGCTTGTTTTTGTCGTGTTTTACTTTTTGGAAAGCTCGTGTGAATGTGATAACCTTTATTCTTGCTGATCCTTCTCTTTCTTTCACTCTTTATTTATTTTGTTCATCTCATTCTCTGATCTCTCTTTTCCTTGATTTTAAGGCTACAACTTGAGATAAAGGAGGAGATGAAAAGGTATTTTGATAAGTAAGTCCAAGGGCAACTTTTATTTGTGTATGTATCTCTCCTCGAATCCTTATGATTACGACTTGTACCTTATAAAAAAAAACACAATAACAAAATAAATTTAATTTTTCTATTTTGCAAGGATTAATTATAAATATCAACTATACGCAACTTTTTTCATGTACTTTTTACAAAAAGATTATTTCCGTAACTCGAACACATGATTTTTCAATCACAATACCAATTGATCTAAGGCTCTACCTCTAATTTGTACCTTATAATAAACTAAAATTAATGCTCTAAGAATTTACAAAAACATTGTTACTTTCACACTACTTAATTCAATAATATGTATGCATGCAAATCATTTTTTAATTATAATTACAAGTTAAATTGTGAATTATCACTATCACAATAATTTTGAATAATAACATTATTATCATTATTAATGAAAACATTTGCAAAATTATGATAAATCACACTATTATACTTATAATTATAATTGCAATCAATAATTTAAAATTTTGCATATGCATGCAAGGTTTTCATAGTAATTGTTGGGGCACTATGTTATGTCACTTTCACAGTTTCTCTATCATTAGTGACCTTATGATGTATTGTTTTTGTCCATTTATGGTCCGTGAAATAAAAGTTGGCCAAAATGTGGCATACAACCACAAACTATATATATGGTGTTATTTTCTTCTTTTTCAAATTGATAGAATAAGCTCGATACTCTTTTGTGATTGAAATATCACATGTTTGAATCACTGAAATAGTTTTTTTGTAAAAAAAATACAAAAAAAAAGCTGCATATAATTGATGTCTCTTACCCAACCATCGCAAAGAGAAAAAATTGAGTTTGTTATCGTTTTTTAAAGCTCGATACAAGACTTGTTTTCATTGCAAAAGAAAACCGAAATTTAAAAGATTAGTTTGGCTGCAAGATGATGGATGTGTCTTTTCCAGTGAATCAAATTCAATATATTTACAGTAAAAATCGAATATGTTTTTAACATGATCAGCAAAATCACTTTATTACCAGACCAAACTCACTATCATAAAACCTTTTTCTGTTTATTATCATAAATATTTACCTATTAGTTACCTGCAGGGACTCGGCGAGCAATTATAGGATACTGCCTCCTTGCATTTTGCAGGTTTGTAGTCTTGGTAATATACACCTCGCGGAAATTGGAATTGCCCTAACTTGGCCTGTATTTGTTATGTTAGGTCAGTCAAGTTTGAGAAAGACGTGTATTAATTTGCACTCACATGTCATTACAACAAATTATGAATATAGCTACAGAAGTTTACGTAGCTAAATTTTAATTTTTTGTGGCTAAAAGATTTTGCCACAGGACTTTTGTCCCGTAGCTTTGCGTAGTAAAAAGTGGTATAACAAAAAGGTTAGCCACAAGAATTTCATAATATAAAGCTAAAAGTACTTTTTTGCTATAAAAATTGAGCACTGAAGCTAATATTAAATTCGTAGTTAATTGTCCATGTAACTAATTATTAAAGGGCAAAAATGTAAAAAGACTTGAAATATAGCCACATAATTTACTGTAGCTAAATGTTAATCTAATTTCATATATAGCTACATAATTTACCGTAGCTAAACATAAAATATTTTTTGTCATAGAAATAATTAAAAAGGGTAAAAATGTAAAAGACTTTAAATATAGCAACATATTTTATCGTAACTATATATTAACCGTATTTTAAATTTAGACACATAATTTAACGTAGCTAAATCTCTAAAGCTTTTGCCACAGATAATAGATGTCTAGCAAATATGTTTGTAAATAGCCACAATAATACATAAATTGTAGCTAAAATTATAAGTCATAACAATTCATTGGCTACATTTGATTTAATGTGACAATTAATTTTTTTTGCTTGAAAATATCAATATTATATTAATAGATAAAACTACAATAAATTATAGGCAACGAATTTATAATATTTAGCTAAATTTAGTTGTTAATAAATCATGAATAGTATATAAATTTATCATGCTATTCACAATAATTAATATTATACTAAAAATAAATTAAAATCCACAATAATTAAAATTAAGCAACCAATGCAAATAAAATTTTTTTGTAGATGTTTTAAACACATAAACAAGTAATCAACATATATCACATGTATCTTATAAACTATTATTGAAAATACAGCCACAATCTATCGCAAGTGTCTACTTCCTTTCTGGTCTTCCTCTTTCTGGATTATAGGAAAACTTCAACGCGAGAAGGTTCATGGCCATTTTTTTCTTTCTGTATATATATAAAATAAAATGTGATGAATATATGAGAAATGTTTACAATTGAATGTAATTTTAATTAAGTTTCTCACCAATTCATGCCTAAGTCGAGCATAACTTTTGGTTCCCGAATAAGCAGGTATGAAACGTTTAGCTCTACTTGTCTTACTTTTGTCACTTTTATCCTACAAGAAAAATTTAAAATTAAAATTACAAATATTTATACAACATATAATAAAATATTAGAAAATAAATAATCATGTCACCTGAAATGTTGACTCATTCCAAAGGGTAACCAAGTACTTCCAATCATGTATATCATATGAAATCCCTCTAGAACCAAAAATCAAAAGCCATAGAAAAGCTAACATAAAAAGAAACTAATAAGGACAAGTTCACATCATTTCAAAGCATCGAAATAAATCCAGATGATGGCACAACTTAATTCTCAAGTGGTCAAGTACCTTACATGGCATATCAAACTAAACAGTTCATAGAAAACTTACAATGCCCAACACGTCACTCACATCTACTGCTGCAAAAATCGTGCCTGAAAATTGCATGAAAAACAATGTTAGATGCACATTTTCAAACACAGGATGAAGAATTAGATACCTAACTAGAGGTAACTTCCACATAAAATACCATTAATGCCTTCCATAGCACCACTGACAACAAGTTGAGCAGCAACATCATAGACATGGCGTGTTGTAGTTGTTGGACCAAACACCCGATCTAAATAGCATTCACAAATAAATGAAACATCGTTATAGGATTAAATCGATACACAAAGCTACTCCCAAAGTTGCATTCTTTAGTAAAATATAAGAGAATTTAAGTAAAACAGTTATAACTTTCTTCATAAGCTGACCTTGTTACAAAATTTGCAAAACATAAGAAACCTCTAAATTACTCGTGAAAATACTAAAAATGAAGAAAATTTTAGCTAAACAAGCAAAGTTGGGTCAAGTTAAAACTCATCAGTCCGGTGATGGAAAATTTTTCATGATGATCCAACTGAATTAACACAGAACGGAGAGAAATTCACCATAAGCATAGGCAATCGAAGGATTATGTTCACTTCGAACAATAGTTTCCTCAACTGCATACCAAGCAATTTCCTCTCCTTGACAAATCTCCCTCGGACTACATCGTTCAAAACAAACACACAATGGAAAAGAAAATACATCAGAAACAAAAAAGAAGCAGACCTCAAAGGCCGAAAACGAACAGTGACAGTTACGTTCTCTTTGGATCTCTCGCCATCTAGAGCCACACTCTCGGAGTAAAAATACTGTGGTTTACTTCGTGTGGAGGACGCAGAAGAGCTCTGGCCATCTACTGAAGTTTCGGGAAACTGCTTGGACGAAGATGTGGTGGAAGAGCAGGGTGAATTAGCAGCTTTAGAGCCTGCGAAGCCCAACCTTTTGGATTTCTTGGATCCTTGTTTGGACGCCATCATCCAAAAGCTTCAATCTATCAGGAAAAAAAAGAATAATAAACGAAATTGGGTAGAGCAAATGAATCAACAATGCAGTGAACTTAAGAGCAGAAATCAATAGTACTTTAATCAAAAAGGCATTTGGAACAGAAAGCAAGCGTGAGCATGCAAGGGGTGATCTTCCTCGAAGAGAGAGAAGCAAGCAAACTGCAAATATTATATACAAAGAATTGATGAGGTCAGATCTGGTAAAAGCAAGTGTGGATGTGGTAGAAGAACACAATGATAACCAGTTATTAGTCAGAGACCTAGAAGAACAAAACGTAAATTATGTTATTTTCTTTGTCATAGAAAATGGATAATGAAATGTGTTCTCATTTTTGACTTGCCTTCGAAGCGATGCCCTTAATTAAACCATTTTCGATCTTAAACAACTACAAAAAGGAAGTAAAAAGAAAAACATACCACTTATGTAAATGTTTTGTTTACGGAGCGGAGGAGAGATAGTATGTGGAGTGTTCTTACCAAAGATTTGAATATTGTACTGCACTAATTTTCAACCGGTAGGTATAGTATTGTACCGGTTTTGAGTACCGAATAATATGGTATTGTACCAGTCTTGAACATCGGACAATACTTACCGATACCAACTGGTACCGAAATACCAGTACTTTATTAGGGTTGTTTTGTAAATTTTGAAAAATGGGGACTAAATTGAAAATTGGGATTTTTTTTAACCTTAAAAACTAATCGACCCACCCTCCCCTCTCTCAGTCCCTCTCCAAGTCAGTCATCCCCCCATTCTTATTGTTTTATATTTTGATTATTTGTCTCTCTTTCCTCTCCTCCAGCACAGTCACCGTCTGCTGCCTGGGTCTTTGCCACCTTGACAATCACCAATCGTCACCTCAGTCCCTCGCCAGTCACCTCGGCCCTCCCCTCCCTCAGTCCCTCACAAGTTGTCAGACGCCAGTCACCGCCTCGCCAGTAGCTGCGATCTCCTGTTATCGCTCCGTCAAATTTGGTGGAGACCGACGCTACTGCTTCAAACTTTTCAGATTGCTTAAATTGATTTCATTTTCTAGTTTTTGTTTGCTTGAGTTGCTTTGGTTGAGTTGAATGCTTGAGTTGTTTGGGTTGGAGAAGGGAAATCGAATGTTTAGTTGCTGTTTTTTTCTTTTTGAATAATATGTTTAGTTGTTGATTGTGCTTGGATGATTGTAGATTTGGAGGAGAGTGTAGCTGATGGTGTGGGTGAGAGAGTTGGTCGTTGAGTCTCGGGTGGGTGGTCGGTAGGGTTAGGGTTGAGTTGGGGAGGGTCG
>JANIMX020000288.1:1868350-1880621 GCA_024582655.2 Erythroxylum kunthianum | reverse complement strand
TCTTATTATTATTATTATAGTATTACTCTATTATTATTACGCATTTATTTATTTATTATTTACCTAAGATTTTTTATTTTTATTTTTTTCTTCTTTGTCTCTTTTTTATATGAGTTATTTAAAAACAACTTCTCTATTAATTAGGAGTAAAGCTGCGTATCTCATAACTTCTACAATAGCTGAAATTTTTAGTAAGTTTTATTGTTGTTGTTGAAACTAGTAGTAGTTTGGAGATTGACACGGAATGAGTATTATGAATGTTTTAAGTGGAATAATAGTGGCCTAAACTACGCTTGAAAATATGAGTTGATTTAGTTAAAAAATAAATAGCACTAACATGCAAAACAATAAAGCGAACTTGCGGGTTAGGAAAGCCAAGAAATCATGCTCACCTACCTGATCCCAAATACCAAAGCCTTGGATCATATCACATAACACACTGAGTATGTGCATGGCACGAGGCTTTGGGCTGACCTGGTCAAGAAACTTAGGAACGACAATACATAATTATCTTCATGGCTTCCTGGATTGGGATTACTTGGTCATGCCTTCGTGTTACTTTCTATACTCAAAAAAGTAATTTTGAGTGTTTGATTTACCTCTAGCAGCGGACAGCTTGGGTAGGTCCGAATCTGAACAATAAGGCAATTAGATCTCCAATTTTTGTTTTATATAAGGGGGGGACTGCCTAGACGACAATCCTGGAAAACTGAGCGAGAAAATCTTCAACATGAGCCGAGTTTCTGTTTCCCCATATTCCAGCTTCTACTCTCTTCAATCCAAGACCCCAACTGAAGCTAAAACTAACAGTTACAGCTATTCACTTGCCTCGCTTAAACCTCGTATCTCGTTTCTGTTGGACAAGAAGCTCAGAAACAAACTAGGTCTGCGGATTGGAACACTAAAGAAAGATTTTTGTAGAACCATTGTAAGAAGCAGCACCGGTGACTCCAGTTCTGGTATGGGTATTTCGTCCCTCTTTTTAAATTTGTTTCCTTTTGTGGTTGGTGGTCAGCCACATTTAAACGTTACATTATATATCTTGTGGATTCCATGAAACGTCCTTCGTTTGTTTGGTAATGGAAAATTTTGAAGCTTTTAGACATTGAGATCTGTTCTTTCTTGGAATTTATTGGTTTATGCTGAGATGCTACGTTGTACATGTTTCATTTCTTACAACTGAAAATTTTGCTCGATAAGATTGACCAAAAGACACTGTGAACTTGGGATTTGAATGAGATTTGTAGGTGAAAGTCTATTCTTAGACTGTTATTCACTGATCAGAATTTGCTGGGATGTTTTGGTTTATCTGTAAGTAATAGACAACGGTATAGCTTTCAGTGTAAATGAGACTAAGCTAAGGGGTAACCCTTTCTTATCCAAGAAATTCCTCCCAAGTAAAACCGTGAATACCGATTTCATTCTTATCAGCAAACCCCTGTTTTGGGGCAACGACGAAAATGTGTCCATTTCTTGTTGCACATATAGTCTTTGTAAAAGCATCCTAATTGAATCAGACAAATTCATGACATTGAATTGTGTGGGGATATACATAATGAAATCCTGGAACTTATTGATCTACATTAAATGCTTGCCAATTGAGGTGAACTTAAGCCACCAAGGAATTTATGGGCCTATGGAGTATTTGAAATCATTTCTGTATAATCTTCTGGACGTCAATAAAGTGACAGAAAACAAGTGAGGTAAAGGGGATATCAACCATCTTTGGAAATGAGGCAACACATGTGTTCTCTTTATCAGATGTTGAAGGGCCATCTTTACCATAACTTCCTCCTTGCATGCTTGACTGCATTTTATAATTTCATATAAACCTGTGAGATGATCGATTTTACAGGTGATAGTGATAGCAAAAACATTCTCGGTGCATTTTTCTTGGGTAAGGCTTTAGCAGAAGCACTTAATGAGCGAATTGAATCTGCAATGGGAGAGCTTTTGAGTACAGTTGGCAGGTTGCAATCTGAACAACAAAAACAGATACAGGAGTTTCAGGTAGTGAAACATGGTAGAACCTACCTTGGGTAAATTTACTGAATTTATGTTGCCTGGAATTTTTGCTGTTATTTCGTTGTAAAAGATGAGTTCTTTGAAGTATTTTGTTCATTAGAGCAAAGGTACCAGCTCACTCTCTCAGAACTGATAAACTGTAACTAGTTTCAGAGTTGGTTAATGCTTCTGCGAATTTTTTATGGATCCTCTTACCTGATTTTAGGCTGTTATGATCTAATTGTTGTCTTTGTTTTACTGAATAACGGTGTTTTAATATGTTGTTATCTTCCAAGTTGAACTCAGAGTCTCTTGTTAGACTTGCTATATGTATTTTTATTGAAATTAAGTTATGTGAGAGTTGATGGGCAAACATTGGATACCAAATCTTCATATGTTTGCTTTTGCATGTGAAGCTTCTCTCATACTAGGCTCTTTCACCCATTAGTTGGATTTATGCTGTACTGTATAATTAAGTCTGCTTTTGAAAATGTAACAGATACACAAGCCATTTATCAAAATGGACTTTGATTTTGTTACATCTTTTAAACATTACAACACGAAGTATTTATTCCAGGAAGTAATTGATTCACAGAGGGCTGCATAGTTTCAGCCTCTGAGGTTTGATTTCTTGTGCTTGATCCAGCAACGTGTATGCAGGTTGATGTGTTGGATAGAGCCAAGAAAGCCAAGCAGAAAGCAGCGAAGGATGGTACGGATACGCAGGAACTTACTTCCACATCTAATAAAACAGAATCATCCGCAGCCTTTAATACCATCTCAGGTTCATCATCAAGTGCTGATACTCCTACAGCTGCAGCGACATCAGGATCTGATGAAACTACTGCATCTGCCAGGGAGACTAGTTAAGATTCTGCTGCCAAGACCCAATTATTGGTGTTTTCAGTTTTCGTGTTTGTAGTCTATAGTCTATCGAGCAGATATTTAGATCTCATTCTTAGCAGTATTTTACTGGCACCGAACAATAAAGTTTTGTATTGGATTTTGGTACTGGCCGGTAATTAAAAAATCATTCAAAATTATAATTTTAAAAATATTTTATAACTAAATTACAAAATTTTCCTATAAAAAATAAAGTAAAATGTCTACAATTTATTCAATAAATAATAATCTCGTTGATATAATAAATAATAATCTCGATATTCAAAGTTAGTTTTGGAGGTTTCATTAGTACCTAATTTTACCCTAACAAAACAAGACAATTCCAATAAACAAAATTTTTTTATTGAACTCCAATATACAAATAATATCATTCAAATAATGAAATATAATAAAAACTTAATAAATAATTATATCTAATATACAAATAATAGAGATGTGATATTTAATATAAGTAAATTTAATTTTATATTAATTTAAAATTTATATTTGTATTGTTTTTAATAAAAATATTAAATATCTCTTAACTAAAGGTAATGTTGATCGGTAGTGGGGTGAGGGAAGCTTAAAACTCTCGACCCATCCTCGGGATGACTCAGGAGTTATGAGATCTAGGCGCTAGCCAACAGCGCCACCATCCCCCAACTCGTAAGCTTTTGCTAAGAAATACTTTTAGTAGCCTTCATCCGTCTCATGACATCGTAAACTTAGCCCCTACTTGATTTGGACCTCTATTGTTCATATTATCATTTTTAGTGTCAAACCTGGTACGCACAATTCCAATCCAATCCCCACTTTTATCTACACTTCTATTCTTACTCTAATTCGATTCCACTTACCCTAACCCTAATTTTTATATATATTGAGAAATGGCTTGAACCTGAAAAACTTGGGGTGTGGCAATGTCTTGATCAAAGGGACATTGGCATTCTTGTTTATCTTTCTTCAGAAATGGCGACTTCAACGTCCTCCTGCATAAAGCCTTCTGTGTGGAGAAGCTATGTGGAAGAGAGAGGCTGTGTCTCCCAGATCTTACATTTTAGGCCTAAACCTCGGTTTGCTCTTATTTGCTAGCCTTGTTATCTTGTTGCTTTAAAACTAGGGAGTGACATGTTGAAGCTATACCTTGTGTAATTGATTTCTCTTGCTTGTTTCTGCGCGCAGAAAGCATTTTTGCACAAGTTACAAACTTGTCCAGTTCTCTGCTCGGAAAAACCATGGTGCAAGTCCTTGTTTGGGATCACTGGTGGACATTGATGGTGCTGCAGCTTCTGATTGGGTTTCGATTAGCGATCAGTTGCTTCTGATGACAAGTATTTTGCTTACGTATATGGCTGGGGTGGTTCCTATTAAGAACTCTAATTTCATTTCCCGGAAGAATGCATTGGCTGACGATGTGGTGCTTGAAAGCTCAAAGTCTTTTGGTAGGTAAGAGTAGTCAGATGAAAATTTTGATCAAGAACAATGTTTTAGTCTGCTTAGATGAAAAGAAAAGTGAAACTCTTGTTTATTATTGTTTTAGTCCTTGTATTCGCTAATGATATTTTTGTATTCGTTGTGCTAGGGTGAAAGATGACCTTGTTAACTTTGGGTATCCCTGGGATGCTGTAAAGGCAAAACTTTTGGACTCCCTGGATGCTTTAGAACACAGGAGCGATATAGGAAACAGTACCCTTGAAGTTGACCAACACTGTTCAAATCGGCCTTTGAGTTTGTATGCACTTTCTGAGGGTCCAAAATTGCGATTACTCTTGACTTGTTTGCGGAAACTTCAGGAAGAGGCAGGCACTGTCATTTTGTCTCTTTATTCTGTAGTATATAACAAAAGAATGGCCAAGTGTTCTTAAACTTGTGAGGTTTGAATGAGTTCCAACATTATTTGTGAGACTTTGTTTGCAAGGAAGCAGTGGAGGTTTTTGTTGGAAGCAACTGCTTTGATGCAATTGCAATGTGACGTTGGCTATGTTTCTTGGTAATAGGTTGTCACTTGTATGAATGCTCTTTGGAATAGTCACTTTATAGATCCATAGTTTGTGACAAACGTGAGATTCAAGAAAACAGGATATAAAGTAATTTCCTTGTGTGATTCCAGAAGTCCTTGGTGCATATAATGAGTCTAATCATTATGTACTAAGTTATGAGTATGCATAAACTAACGGAGCTAATTTTAGTGTTTTACAATGTTCAGATAATCACTGTTTCTTATTTTTGATTGACTTTATTTGATAACTTAAGTTAGTTCCTACCTTTCAGGAAACATCCACCGGTGTGCAATACTGGGACCTGCAAAAAGGATATGGTTTTTGCTATTGATTAGATGCATTGGATGTCTTGCTAAGGGCCATAATCTAGTGTAACTATAAAATCTTGAGCAAACAACTGAAAGTCGTAGGTTGTTATTAAATGTGGCTAATTTGAATTCATTTGTGGTTGGAACATCGATACCGAACTCTAATATCTGGATGTTTACAATGACAAGCCAGGTGCTTCCCCTTTAATGTAGTTACAGGTGTAGAGACCCAGTGATTTTTTATTTCTTGAATGAGGAGTTTATATTTCTTCAATATGAGTTTTGTTGAAGCAGGTATGAAAATTTTTAGTGACTGGTAATTTGTTAATTCTGGTTTTCAGATGAGCATTGTTTTACACGATTGTAAAGCTGGCAACATGGATAACTGGATGACAGTGTTTTCTGAAATTATTCAAAGATGCTGTCAATCTATATACATGGCCTGGTTAGAAGAGGAGTTCAGTCGTCATAGGGACATGTGTGGCAGGGTAGGTTGGAATATCTTAATGTATCTCACCTGTGGTTCATTCAAAATCTTTGAGCCTTAGTAGAAAACATTTTTTCTGTGTTAACTTTCTCTCTATGGACAATCTTTAGCCCTTTATTTCAATTGTTGCTATTTTCAATTGTTTTGTTTTATGAATAGTTTGTTCTGAAACTTAGAAACACTTATATGGGACAGTTATGTTGAAGATGACAGAGATTTGATTGAATAATGAAACATTATTTGTTATAAAATCCTCAAGAGAAATGAAAGATTGTTTATTATTAAATGTTTGACCTGACTTGTTTATTCTAATCCAACTATTTTATCCTTCCTTTTAGGAAATATTTTCATTGATGGTTGAAAAGTTAAAAGCAGATGACAGTGTACTACAAAATATAAGAAAATCAGGCAAGACAGGTCTTTATGCGGAGTTGTTGTACTTCCTGAGATATGGCTCTCTCTGGTAAAGTCGGTTGATGCATATTGTTTTGATTAGAACAGAAGTCTCTTTAAATTTTCATCTTTCCTCAACAATTTGGTCAAAAGGTTTTACTTTATTCGCCAACTCCAACATATAATCTGTTATGGCAACATATAATTTAATGCATCCATTAAGTTTTAACGCTTGTGCTAATATTCTCCATGAAGCTGATCAAGCAAATGGGTATACAGTGAAAATATTAGCCGAAAAGTTGATTTTTTAGATGCTTGACTTTTAATTCAAAAGCTAAAGACATGTTTTCACTCTCTAATGTTTGGTTATGCTGAAAAGGGACTTTAAGCCAGAAAATGCACAATTGATATTCTTGGTGGCTCTTGGTAGCCTAAATCTTCAAGATGGTCAAAATGACTGAAGAAATGCCAAGTTATTCCATTAAAATATGGAGAGAAAAATGATAAACTATGTGGATGGGACATGTTTTAGTTACTTTTAGATGCTTGCTTGTTTTCATTTTATGGTTTGTTCACAAGTTGCTCACATATTTTTTGTTTGGGGAGCGAAGATATGTTCTCATTATTTTATTACCAGATCAATCTGATTTTTCTATGTTTTGCAGGAAATGTAGCTACTACGATAAAAACTTTTTTGTTTCGAATGGGAACTCTATATTGGAAGATTTAGTGATAACTTTAGCAGATGGTGTAGCAAGTGCTTATGTGGAACTTATTTCTGTTGATGGTAATTTATCAAATGAGATTAACGCCCTAGGCCTGGATATGTGTAACTTTTCAACCCGGGCACTTCAAAAATTACGTAATGAGGTATTATATCTGTCAGTAGTATACAAGTATGGTTCTGTTTTCTATACTTGTCTCTTTTATGGTCATAGTTCTATGTAGCATTTTTTGGGGTCCCTCAATTCTATAAATTACTGTTTGTAGGTGGCTCTGAATCAGTGGCTGTACCAGAATATTGAGGCAGTAGTTTCAATTTATGAGGATCGGTTTGACCTAAGCACATTTCAGTTAAAAGTCATGGAGGAACCAAACCTGAATCAGACTGAAAATTTTAGTTGGTGGAGGAAATTTGCTCTGAGAAAGCCTGCAACAATTTCGTCTTCCTTGTATAATATTGTCATTAGCCAGTGCTCTCTTCCTGTCAAACGGACCATGGAATTAAGAGCCTTGAATGGATGGTATGTTTCATTGCTTTATAGCTTTATTTTCACTCGTGTGCTAGGCAAAAGCATGTCTCAACATCTACTAACCTTTCCTTCTGCCCCTTAGTTTAAGATTGATGTTTCTCGTGGTACTAGCACTATTTCTGGACATATGTGAGGATCTTAAGCAAGTGTGATTCAACCATCAAATTTTGTTCCCTGTACTACTAAGTGACGTTTATGGTGGTGATTTTATTACCATGGATTGCCTTAATATATGTTAAGAAATACAAGTTGACAAAGCATGAGCAGTCCAGCCTACTTTTTCAGAATGGTGTTGCTAATATAGTGGCCTGGATGAGGAGTGTTTCTGGAAGCCAGTAATTGGCACTATGGCACTATTTATTTTGGATTTATGTCATACTTGAGTTGAATTACAATGTTGAGTAGATCATAATTACTGCACCCATCATACGTTCTTCCTAGTGTGATTGCTTCAGTTTTGGTATGATTTTGTGGAAAGAAACGTGTCCTGTATTTTAGGCTTTATAAAAGATGGCTCGCTATTAACCTTTATAGGGTGTAGCCTTGCAAGCTTTGCTTCTATTGTGACCTTGTTTGATTCTCTTTGGGTGGGGAGTATCTCATTTGAACCAAAAGAAAAAAAATCATGGAATATTTAGTCTTGCTAAATGACCTGGTTTATGCATTTATCCTTTAACATCCACTCATTCTATTTTTCATATCATTTCCCTTTTTTTCCGTTTGACTGAATATTTCCTTCCTAAGCCATTGATAGGTGATCTCGATTTATTATTTTCCTTGCATGATTTATGGACTGAATGAGAAACCAAATGTTCCATTCAATAATGGATGATCTTCTAGAAAATTTACTTTTCAACTTCAGTTTTGTTTGATGTACTCGACAAATCTTACGCGTATACCCCATCAAATACTTCTAAACTCAATGTTATTTTATTTGATCTTCCTAAATCTGGATTACTGTTATGGTTATGATACAGGAGATACTACTTCAGTTTATACTTGGAGCTATCAGACATAACTACGCCGTTTATAAGAGCTGTAGTAAAGCAAGTCAGCAATGCCATCTCGTTCTTTCTGGTTTCCTTGATTGGAAGATCACTAGGGCTCGTGTACTCTGGCATAAGGCAGGCTTTACGATGGAAATGAGACGGGAAACGTAGAACTTCAGTTTTGTAGCCAATTTCTGTTCTTGTTTTTTACTGGTGACGTTTTTACCAGTAGCTATGCTATAGGAAGAGTTCTATTACTTCATTCGGATTCAAGTTAAAACCTGAAGTTCTATTACTTCATTCAGATTCAAGTTAAATCAACAATATTTAGTTTATATATATTATCCAGGAGATACCAGCGTGAGAAAGCATGGTAAAGAGAGATTACTTCCACAATGTTATTGTAGATCATCATCTTGGATCAGTGGCAAAGGCTTTGGCAGTGGATTTCCGCAGTATTTGCTGCTTCTGTGAAGAAAATAAGAGAACATTCAATTCAAAGGTTGCACCTAAGCCTCTGTATTACTGGTATGAGTGTATGAAATGTCTCAATTCCTCATCATACGCTTCTCTGTGGTCATAAAATAAAACAAATAATTACGCAGAAAACAAGGTTATTTAATGCGTCCTAGATACGTATCTTATTATAGCTATCTTCGTCTGCATCGAGGCAAAATTTCCATTCCTAGCAGGTGAGGCCTGCCTACTTTAAGCTTATACAATTAAATAACTAAATGTTGTCATCAAATAGTTTAAACAATCATCTTAGCAGTATGTTTAACGTGCATGTATGTATGATGGAGTTATTCTTAAACTTTGCACAAGAAAATGGTGGGAACCCAATAGCATTGGATAGTGACAGCCATGGGAATGGATATACTTTTCAAAAGATTTGCAAAAAAGATAAAGTACATGTCAGGAGATAACCTCTGTGCCCTACCTTGTTTACATGATTATCTCTTTTTGGAGAGGAGCTTCTTATTGTACACAAAATCAATTCATGGAGACCGCATCTTTTCGTAAAGCAAGTTCTTCCACTTTTGAACGTACACCTCGTTTAATCAACTACCCCCATATTATAAAGGGAAGGGTTGTGTATGTTTGATGGGTAAGCTTGGGTTGTTCAAAGTGTACTTGTAAATTCCATTCTTGCCCTATAGTTTTACCGAAGGTTTGCCTGAGAGTTCTATACCGAGGCTCTTGGTGTGGAGTGCAAGATTTATAGTCAGCCTTGTTCCTATTGTAATGTAAATGGCTTATAGTTCGACTCAAAAGATTAAAAAAAAAATGCATGGGAATTAAGCACAATCTTAGTATTGCGCTACCATTAGAAAATCATGAAATCTGATCGTCTCATCCACTTTCCAATCTTTTATTTGAAACCTTACGCAAGACCAAGTGGGCAGATGGAATTGTTGCGATTTGGTATTTTCATTGAAGAAATATACAGAAAAAGGAATGAAGAGGAGATATCTATATCACTTTTTATTTTTCTATTTCTTCTGAATTCTTCCTTGGAAGTTCACATGCCAGTTAATGCTGACTTTGACATTTCCGTGACAATGTTCCTAAACAACAAGGATTTATGTGATAATGGAGGACTAATGAGTTGGGTAAGCAACAAGGATTTATGTGATAATGTTCTTAAACAAGAAATAAGAAGCTTGCTTTCAACGTAATGTAAGCTTATCCCCAAAGAGAATAAAAGAAAAGAAATTCCTTTCCGCAATTTAAGACCCTTCCACCTTACCTCGAATCCGTATTCACTCCAAAAACAGTCGAAGGTTTCTTGACTGGGCTATTCCTATTTTGAAGTAAGCATCGCCTTAATTGACGGTTTATTACATGGAACAATCTCCCAGCTTCAAGGTTGTAAAAATAACTGCATGAATAACATATCTGCAGTATACAAATGGAAGAGACTAAATTAAAACAAAGGAACTTATGAGTGTTTTAAATGAGGAATAAATCATCACGATATTGAATTTAGTTGAGCAATCGTTTCATAACCAATCCAGCAGTAGATTGCAAGATTATACGCATGCATGCAGTATGTTCCATTGCTATGAACTCATATGATCAGGTGTGGCTGTCGATTCTGATGCAATCCCTTTATTTCCTATTCTAGACCAATTTTATTTTTTTATGCTCTTACTGTTTAGAAACTCCCCTTCGCCGCAGAAGACGACCTTCCCTAAGTTATGTAGCGAGAGGTTGGCTTCAGCATAATAAGAATCAGTGCCATGCTCATATAGAAAACAAAATGGTTATTTTATGCTTATGTGTAAAGCTAAATTCTTTGCCTTTGATCATCTGACTAGTCAGTCGCTCAACTTTTGAGGATTTAATTGTTTCAAACATAAACACAGAAAGAAATGTGCGGGGCATTATATTATAATTGTTGACTGTTATCTTGGACATCGTTTCTTTAATTATACGGCAAAAGTAGCAACTTTATCAATTACTAACAAGATAAAGCATGCAGATGCTAGCTCAAAACAAAAGTCTGATCCATCTCAATTGAATTAGTACTCGGTTTCACAATTAACGTCTCTTAAGCTATGCAGTTGGTAAATATCAAAGAGGATGACTTTGGCACTTTCGTTACAAATTGGTGACGATGGTCTACATGATATTGACGTGAAAGTGGCTGAAAGTTTTAATGAGGTGGAATTAGAGCTAACTTTAAATTCTGATTTTCTTAATCAGTGAATTGCAGTGGAATTGTCTTTGTGATGATGCTGCAGGAGGACCATGTTCTCACTTTCTGACATTTCAATGGCAGTTGCATGCATAGAGTTCTGAAATATCATCATTTTATAGGTCAATTTTCTGCTTTTACCTGCTCGACAAGTAGTTTATGCCAGCAATTCTGACCAGCTCTAAAGAAGATGTTCTATTATGTGGTTTCTCATTCCTACTCCTTTGAGATGATATACACACAAAAATTTAAGAATCGTTCAGATGAATGGACTAAAAACCTAGAAATACCAACACATATACATTTTCATTTACTTCAAACCATATACAGCAATTAGTTTCATAAAAATTACAAGATCAATTAGAGAATTGGAGCCCATGCATCTCCATGCCGGTCGGATTGGAAAACAGTTCATGTTAATTACATCTGAGAGATGATATTATACGTTGGGGCCTCAAAATCTGAAACAAGCATACTAAGAAAGATATGGCTAAAAATCATCATGTAGCTATGGAGAGTCAGGTAGCTAGGGTTACTGGTCTGACAGCGGTTGATGTCACCCACTACAGTCTGAAACAGATGACCCTACGAACTGGGTTTATGTTGCTGGGTACATCTAACTATAAATAGAGCAAAATTTATCTGAATAGTCAAGGCCAGCATTTACTTTTGCTAAGGCTAGAGGTGGAAAATGGAGCTAGGAAAAAGTTGAAACCTGAAAAGGAAGTGAGAGAGAAACTAAAGTAGGACTTAAGGTCCAAATTATACTCCAACTTGACGATTCCCTAGAATGATTAACTATAAGATATATACTTTTCTTCTTTCTTGTAAATAGGTGGCGTAGAATTATACTTAGCCTATGAACCATGCAAGTTGGAAGCATACAAACAAAGAATCAACAAGAGGGCTGTCTATTTAAAAGCAGTTGTTACATTATATGCTTTGTAAAATGATTCGTTTGGAGAGAGAGAGAGAGAAAAAAAAAGACTTACCTACTTTGAAATGTGCTTCTCAAAATGGATATATGGTTGGTAAGAGAATCATGGAGGCAAAAAATATGATATCATTGTGGTTAATATATACAAGTCTGAAAATTTAAAGTTGTCTAAACGAACAGACTGTCACAGATGTGTCTGGACAGTAACAAATTAACAATGAACCGTTATATTTGTTTTAACACAAGGCAAGACGAAGCTGGTAGATTCAGATTCGTCTGGAAGGTAATTCGGAAATTGACAGTATTAAGAATGCAGA
>JANIMX020000288.1:1431223-1442000 GCA_024582655.2 Erythroxylum kunthianum | reverse complement strand
GTTTCTCTCTCACTCACCGTGTACACTAGTAATTTTTATTATTTTTAACAAACCTCAATTTTCTGTGAGCTAGACAACAATCGAGGTTCGAGTTATTACTCAACCAAGTTTCCAGAGGATGATATTTGTGCTTACACACACTTTTATTACTTGAACGACCCATGCACTTGCGGAAACATAACAACCACCACATTATACGACTCATTAATTTATCATAACCTAAAGTCGTGGACGTACGAGCTAACCACCATTCCCATTTTATCAACCAGCTTTTACATGTCAAAGAGATGCTTCAATCGGATATCACCTGCAAAATTGGAAATGGCAAACTCACATACTTCTGGTTTGATAATTGGTCCACTTAAGGACAACTTTATCACTCTCCGGTTAACTACCTATTTACCTTCCCCCTCAAAACGAAGATGAGCAACTTTATAAGAGGTAACTCATGGCATTTCCCTACTCACATGGCATATCTGCAGCCCAACTATAATCTTGATGAACTAGCTATGAATATTTTTATGTGGAAGAATCAACCTGTGCACAATATTAAGACCAAGAGGATCTACAACCTTTTAAGAACTAAAACTCCCCCAATTCCTTGGTCCTCTCTTGTGTGGAACAAGTTTATCCCTCCTAAGATCTCCTTCCTTCTGTGGTTAGCCTGCAAAAATAGACTCTCCACCTCAGACAAAATTAGTTTCTTGATGATAGACAAAGTTTGTCCTTTCTGTAACATACTTGATGAATCCAGGGATCACTTGTTCTTTACTTGTCAGTTTACTAATGATCTTTGGTGCTATATAAAACATACATGCGACTGACATATCTTGACTGGTAATTTTCAATCTATAATTAATTGGTTGTCTTCAGATACTTGTCCAACTCATAATAGACATCTTTATACTGTTGTTTTTAGATGTTGTGTGCAACTTATATGAAAAAATGAACCTGAGGAGATTTTTTAACATCAACAGACATGCGGGAGACATAGTAAAGGACATATTACGTTCAACATCACTTATATTTCTCCAATATATATATATATTTTCCGTATTCAAAAAAAAAATATATGTACTTATGATTATATTTTTATAACTATTCTCCATATGTATTTATTGTAAAAATGTAAATTAATTTTAAACTTAAAATATTATAATTTTATTATAATAATTAAAACATCACACAAAATTAAACAATTTTAATATCCATTTATAAGAAGTGAAATTGACTTTTAAATATTATCTTCACCTATTTATATAGTTGTTATAATTATTTTATATATTTATCCATTATCAAAAGTAAATTGAACTTTCCAAAATAAATCTTTTAAATTTACAATACAATATTTTCAAAGCTTTTTGCATCTTCCCTAAAATTATATAATTCAATTTATAATAAATCCTATAAAATTTTAATTTCTTTTTATTACACCTATAAAGTATCATTTGCATTTTTATAATTGATTAAATTATGGTTTTATAGTTACATATAAAAAGTAGAAAATTTAAATTATTATAATAATTTTTTTCTTCATATAAGATTTTATGTGATGATTATTGATTGTTTATATTTTTATTAATTATATATTATAAAAATTAATTGATATTAATTTATTTTATGGGTAAAAAATTTAATATGTTTGAAGTAAAATATTTACAATCTTTTAAATAATGAATGCTTTTAAATATATGAAAAAGATAAGAGTGGTAGTTATTTGTTAGTTTTATTTGAACTTAAAATTTAAATTTATATATAAATATGCAAATACTTAACTTATATTCGGGTATATATAATGTTATTTTAAATTTAAGATTTCATATTTCTATAAAAATATAATCATTTATCATAAAATTAATCTCCTTTTATATTCATTACAAATTATTAATATATTATTGAACTTTTTAAAATTCATATTTAGGTCAACCTAATATTCTTTTTATTAATTTATTTAAGTTTTTATAATGGACAAGTAAGAAAATTATTATATAATTATATTAGTGAAAAATGAAATACTATATGATTACTATATAAATTTAAACGAAATTATAAAAACAGTGCATAGTTTCAAGTTTAGATCTAGTATAATTGTAAAATAAAAACAGATTGTATATATAGCTAAAAATAGACAGGGTATTACTATCTTGAAAATCGAAAATAGGAAAATGACGTGAAGCCTATCGTTAATCGATTTTCTTTATTCATTCCGTCACCGCGTCGTTGAATTCAAATCTTCGAGAAAGGAACATTAAAAATTCAAAAAACAACTGCATGGCATTTCCGTTATTACCCATGAAATTGGAGGGTAGCTAAAAACCCAATCACAAGCAAATCTGACGCTACGATACCTTGCCCCCTATCTAAGCGTCGCCGAAAGCTCCCTCTCGCCCTCTTTCTCATTCTATATTTTCGTCAATTTCACACACCAAAACCTCAGTTCTCTTGCTCTAGCAGTCCGATCTATTGTTTCTTTCCTAGGGTTAGGGTTTATTGTTAAATGGGTCAGCAATCGTTGATCTACTGCTTTGTGGCCCGTGGGACGGTGATCTTGGCCGAGTACACGGAGTTCACCGGAAACTTCACTAGCATAGCCGCTCAGTGCCTCCAGAAACTTCCGGCCACCAATAACAAATTCACCTACAACTGCGATGGCCACACCTTTAACTACCTCGTCGATAACGGCTTCAGTATATAACCTCTTTCCTCGATCTCTAGATTCTGTTCTCTTTCTTTTTCTTTCTGCTTTTTTGACCGTTTCAGTGTTCCGATCTGTTTGTTCGCTGTGATCGTCTGTGTTGTTTAGGTCCCGATCTTGTTTTGTTGAATTTGATTGTAGATTTTGATGTTTATATGATTGAGTGGACTATGACTAGGATTTTTGTGTTGTAAGCCTTTTTTTTTTGGTGTTGACATTCAGTTATGATTGTCTTTCTGGTTTTAGTTTCTGATCCAATATAGTTTTTGATCCTTGGACTGAACTGAAGGCTTTTTGTTCACGTTTTGATGCGGAAATGTCGGGGTTTGAGTTGCAACTTGTGTTTTTATTTGAAGAAGAAGGAACAGTTTAGTGACAGGGTGGTACGGTGTCCTTTCTAGTCCAGGTTGTATGGTTGAGTAAATTTGTTTAACAAACTACTTGATATTCTGTAATTTATGGTGATAAAACTGTGGACCTGTGGTTAACTCATTTAGAAGATATAAGGGAAGAACTGAGGATTGTTTAGTCAATCTATAAGTTATGACAGATACCCTTTGGTTTCAAACATCATATATTTAAGCAATGGTAAATCTATTGTCAATGTGTCTCTTCTTCTATTTGATCTTCAATTTTTTCAATTTCCCTTTGTACGCTTTATCTGAACATGGAAATGATAGGTCAATTGCAGTACAGGTTTCTGTAGTTTTTAGAATTAGTGATTTTACTACGAGGAGAAAAGTCTTGCCGAATATGCATCTATTTAATGAAATTGGGGATTGCTATGAGAATATCGAATCATGCAGGGGTTTTCAAAATGGTAGTGAGAGGCTTTGTTTAGTTGAAAAGTTGACATGTCTATGAGTATTGTGTTACAAATTAGCACACACTATTGTGATGTCATTATACAATAAAAACTAAGCTGGAAGGACCTGAATATGAATTTAGGAGGTATGTATGTCTTGTCAATTGTGGTTTTTAGAATCAATTATGTTCACTGGGCAGGATGGATCTCTATATGAATTTAGGATGTATGTCTTGTCAAATGTTGTTTGAATAATCATGTTTGCTGTTTGACCTCTATGGTTCAGTTTCTTGCATAATTCCTTGGGCAAGCTTTTTGTGCCATTGGTTGTTTTTCTTCTGTTCAAGCATGAACTCTTAACTAAATCTTGTCATTTTGCAGCTTATTGTGTGGTTGCAGTGGAGTCTGTTGGCCGACAAGTTCCAATTGCCTTCCTTGAGCGAGTTAAGGAGGATTTTACCAAGAAATATGGTGGTGGGAAAGCTGCAACAGCAGTTGCCAATAGCCTTAACAAGGAATTTGGGTAATTTCTTGACATGGACTTGGACTTGGAATTTATGGATTTCCTGAGTAATCACTTTTAATTGCAAATCAATATTTTAGGTCCAAGTTGAAGGAACAGATGCAGTACTGTGTTGATCACCCTGAGGAAGTCAGCAAGCTGGCTAAAGTTAAGGCTCAGGTTTCAGAAGTCAAAGGGGTTATGATGGAGAACATAGAGAAGGTTAGCAATCTTCTAGAATTACTTTAACGAGTAAAAAAATCTTCTAATTTTGAGGCTAGAAACTTACTTCGGTAGTTATTACTTCTCCATGTGGTGATAAAGACTGCCTATTCATATGTCACAATGCGTCAGTACTAATTGAACTGTCTTGGCAGGTTCTTGACCGTGGGGAAAAAATTGAGCTTCTAGTGGACAAAACAGAAAATCTTCGCTCTCAGGTAAGTGATTGAACCTATTGCATTTTTGAAAAGCTTGATCGATTTCTACCATATGTTATTGGAAATTGATTGTGAAAGGAGTAGGTCTATGGTTATGCTGGAGTGTGATTACATCAGTTTCATTTATTCAAGTAAAGTTTAATAGATGTATGTATGCTAGAAATGGAACAAAGATTCAGAGAAATATTATCATGGAAACATGACAGAAGATATTGATCAAATCTATACAGAAAATATGAAGGCGTTAATTTGAAATCTTTAATCTGACAATTTATTCATGTTGTCATATTGCTTTTCATTTGTATGGAGCTCCAATTCTCTATAAAAATGCATGTTCAGGTGGATCTGTGTGGTTATTCTATATATTATTAAATGATAAGCTTTGCCATGTGAACTAGCATAAATCCAGGACGTTTGATTACTGATTTTATTAAATTTTAATTAACAATCTATACATAGTTGATGATTCATGTTGTAATGTTACCTTTTTCCTCTCTTTTTATTTATAAATATATTGTCAAATCCTATTGCCCTTCATTTGTGTCCCAGTTCTGGTACGGTTTTTCCAAAAGGTGATGCTTTGTCCTTCATTTGTTGGCGTAATGTCTGTTATTTCTTCACTATGTCACAGGCCCAAGACTTTAGGCAGCAAGGAACCAAGATGAGGCGGAGGATGTGGCTGCAGAATATGAAAGTAAAGCTGATAGTGTTGGGCATCTTGATTGCGTTGATTCTAATCATTGTATTGTCCGTTTGCAATGGCTTCAAATGTCATTAAGAGTCAGAGAGCTGATGTTTTACTTATTATCTTTTTGGCACGCACCAGCATCTTCTATAGCCTATATCATAAGATTGCGATTGTATAGTTTGACTTTTGAATTCTTTTTGATACCTGTTCTTGATGTGTGGAACTTTGCCATTTAATGTTTCAATTTGTCACTCATGCTTTTACTGTCATAAATTGGTTGGACTTCGTCGGTTATGGAGATCTCGTCGCAAGAATCATTGCCTGGAATTTTGGAGGCATGGATATAAAACAATGCTGTGCTAGCCTTAGATTCGCATTTCATTCAATCCATTTTTCTATAGTAGTTATTATTTTTCTACCAATCCTTTTCGACCTCAGTTGTTAATTAGCTATCTCGTAAATCAGTACCTGAAACATTGAATTTGGCTGGACGTGGACGGTATTCCCGTGGAGTAAAAGGATTCAAGGTTTCCTGGAAACTGTTGGATATTATGTGGAGAAGAACATAACATCTACTTGTCCCTTAGGTAACGTTAACATAATAGAGTGTGACCAAACTGTCCGGCGTGCCAATGTTGACATGAAGATATGCTTCCTTTCTCCTGGACATTCTTATCATTTCATGGAAGATTATTTTAAAATATTGTACTTTTAAAATGCTTGAAAACTTAATGTAGCATTTGAACGACAGTGAAAAAATTGACATGATAACGCTTTAAGAGCGAGGGCAACGACTGTCCTTAGCCTTAGAACATGAAATTCAGATTGCGAATCCCATATATTCAATGTGGACTGTTAAGAATTTCCCCTTAACAAAGAATGAGAATAGTAATGCAGCAAGTTTATTCATCTGCCACACCAGAGGCAGAATGAGTCAAATCACCAGAAGCAACTCGGGGGTTGAAAAAGCTTTCATATGTCAATTTCAATGTTATCTATAAGCCTGACTTTTCCAAACCTGGCAGCTACGCAGACCACAACAGGCTTTTTGATCTCATCCACTGCTTCCAGACTTTCTTGCTCAACAATCTGGTCGCAAAGTGAACCAAAAATGAAGGTACAAATGCTTAGATTCCAACCTCCCATACTGGTATCAATACAGTCCAATATTAATTGATTTTCTCAAACAAGAACACGAAGAAGTATTCAAGCTATTTTCTTTTGTAACATGCAATTAACCCTCGAATTTAGAATACCAATACATCTAACAACAATCTGAATATAAGGGACAAAGACTGGTCTTTCTCAAATATATATGTATCACAGGAGTCAATCCTCTTATATAAAGTTACTGTGATATTCCAAACCCTCTGATATTAACCTGATCTTGTTAGAAACCCCTTTTAGTATTCCAAAGAAGATAAGTTTAGTCTAAGAGGATTTGGAATATTATGACTATGTTTAGGAGGCTGACTCGTGTGATTTGTACATTTGAGAATCACTATCTATGTCCTGTCGGTTTTGTGTTGTTACTTAACCATGCCATCTATAACAGATAGAATACCTATGCTCCTATTGCACTGTGACAATATCTGAAAGTTAAACAATCGTTGGTGATAACATACCAAAAATGATTAACAAGGTTAACTTATTAACCATGTCATTTTTAATGGATAGAAGCCACACCTGACCTATGCTCCTTTTGCACAGTGACAAATCTGCAACTTAAATTATCATAGAAGACAACAAATAAAAAATGATTAACAAGAACAACTTATTTCAGACATTTAAGTTTCTCAGGCTGTTGCACTTTCCTAATAAAATTCTATATAAACAAAATAAACTTCCCACTGCTTAAATGTGCATGAAAGTGCATTGCAAGATTTACAGTAACTGCATATATACCCCTCACTAGATAAAGGGATTATGTCATTATTCACTTTGTAAAGAGAGAAAAACTTCTTCTTTCATGTTCAATGAAAGAGGAAACTTGGAAATAACCAGAAAAATGTGTCTTTTCCCCATGTTATATGATAAATTAATGAAGGGCTACAGAAAGCTAGACTGGAATATAATGAATACCTTCCAATAGAAGGGGAAAAAGATAATATTCTCAAACAATAAAAACCAAAATCTGCAAACTAAAATTCAGAAAAATAAGTCATTGCCATCTAACCTCAACATAATCAACTTTCCCACCAGCTTCCTCTATTGTTTGGATGATCATGTCTCTTAATGACTTAGAACTTTTGTGGCCCTCTGTCATGGATAGTTTGGCTTTGAATAATGACCTGCTTATGGACAAAGCCTGTAAAAAGCATAAGAAAGAAGGGATTATACTTAGTTGAAAGTGTTATCAGGAAAAATCAGATATCTACAGTTGACAGAAAATATTGACTGCAAACCTCAGGAACGGGGTATCTGATTGAATTACCAATTTAAAATCAGTACATTGAGAAGTGCTAAACAACCAAAAGTAACAAATTGCAGGACATGAGGAAAAAAAGGTCGTCATGGTGGGGGTTAAAACTATATCCAATAACAATCGGTAGATGAGCGGATTGCAGATTCAAAGTTTCAAGGTTTGCTGTGAATACCTTTTCCCTCTCCACAACAGAGAGGTGCACATTGCGTGAACTCATTGCTAGACCATCATTATCACGCACTACTTCAGAACCTATTATCCTGATTGAAAAATCAAGATCTCGAACCTGCAGAAAGTGAGATATTAAACAGACAATTAATTATCTTTCAAAATTAAATGGTGAAAATTGCCATTCTGATGTGACAGGGCTAGCATATGCTATATCAAGTTTGAGTGTAAACACAAATTGATATTCTGAAGGGACAGATACTAATTCTATTCGTCTAGGTATGCATAACAAATTACACAAATATATAATAAAACTCACATAATCAATTTCATCTAGGTTACACTCCAAACCATGAAATGCAATCATTCACTGTACTACAATCACTTTCAACCGCCACCCAATCCAAAATACGTAAAAACCAAATCTAAAGGTCTCCCTGCCATGACAACAGCTTTCTCATACACGGTCAAAGGGACATACAATTCGTAAGAGTAACTTAAGCATTTGCAGTTGGTTAGTCTTCTGAAAGCAGAAAAGAGTCGCACACAAAATGCAAGAGATTTAATGAAATGCCATATATTCTCATCATACTTAAGTAATTGCATTTCTTCTTCTAACCACAAGACCGATAATCTCAACTGTTAAACATGAATACTCACCATCCTCTGAATAATTTTCCACTGCTGGTAATCCTTCTTCCCAAAAACAGCAACATCGGGCTCCACAATATTAAACAACTTAGTCACAACTGTAGCAACCCCTCTAAAGAACACAGGCCTACTATTCCCACACAAACCCTTCTCTAATCTCTCCACTCTTACCCATGTCTCATGTCCCGTACCTTTCTTCTCCACACACGACACCTCTCCTCTACTCCTCCAACCAACACTCCTATCAACATTATCCTCCTTCTCATGCACATTTCTCCTATCAGCTTTGTAGTCATAGAGATTATAGGGGTGAAAAACAACATCCACACCACCAGAAACAGACACGAGCTTGAGAATATCACCACGAAAATCAGAAGGGTATGTGGAGAGATCCTCAGAAGGCGAGAACTGACCTGGGTTCACATAAATTGAAACTACCGTGAGATTGGCCTGTTTACGAGCTTCATTGACGAGGGATAAGTGGCCCTGATGAAGACAACCCATTGTGGGCACTAAAGCTAGAGTCTTTCCTTTGCATCTCATGGCTCTTGACCACTTTCTCATCTGGTCTTTGTCCGTAATTATCTCTGGTTCTTTCAGTGCTTCCATCTTCAAACAAAAGAAATCGCAAATATATGTTGTTTATAATACAGTGTGATTTTTCGGCTTGTTCGTTTTCTATGAATTCGATAGTGAAAATCTGAGAATGTTTTGAGACGGACAAAAGCAAGAGATTAAGTTCGTCGGGAATGTTCTAATATTCTCCAGAAATAGAGTGCGTCGGAACTTGCCCCCCTAATATTCTCGAGAAATAGAATGGTGGGGGCTGCGGAATAAAAAAATGAAAAATACAGATTAAATCAGCCAAAATAAAGAATACCACTAATAGGTTTATTTTTTGTTATAACCTACATTCACAAAATCAAGTCCAGATAATTCTACTATAAAATAATAGGTATAAAGATAGTCTTTGAATAAGAACAGAGTTACGTAGAAATCTCTAGAAGAGAGTTGTAATTTCAATTAATTAAAAATCTGTCTTACAAAATATCATATATGTACAATGTATATAAAATAAATATATATATCAAATACATACAGCTGAGCTGGCAGTCAACACATAAAAATAAATAAGCTCTACAGCCTCCCCTCAAGTTGAAGAGTAGTAAAGATTAACCAAATTCAGCTTGGACAATAAAGTACAAAATTGAGCAGCAAGAAGACACTTAGTAAATAAATCAGTAAGTTGAAGTTTGGAAGAAATATAGGACGTATGAATGAAACCAAGCTTCAACTGATCCGAACAATATGTCAATCAATATCTAAATGCTTGGTGCGCTTGTGAAACACAAGATTGCTGGCAATATGAAGAGCCGCTTGATTGTCGCAAGCCAGCGAAATGGAAAGATGAACAAGGATGCCAAAATCAATTAAGATAAAACTTAACCATTGTAATTCACACACCGTAGAAGTCATACTACTGTACTCAGATTCAGCACTAGATTTGGAGATAGTGGTCTGCTTCTTACTCTTCCAAGAGACAAGAGCATTACTAAGAAAAATACAAAAGTCACTGATAGAACACCTGGTGTCGGGACAGGCTGTCCAATCAGCATCACAATAAGCAGAAAGACGCAAGGCAGGAGATGTAGGAAGAAAAAGACCAAGAGAAGGACAACCCTTAAGATAACGAACAACATGAAGCGCAACATGCCAATGCTCAACAGATGGGGCCCTCAACACCTTCGATTTCAATTTGTTTCCTGTCAGGTTCACGGCTTATTATTTTTTTTTATTTTTCGATTCGTTTTTATGTTTTATTATTTTTTGTTCTTTCTTAATTATATTTCGATGTGTTTTATCATTTCTAACAAGTTATTAGCTACAGTCTGTATAAAAGAGCTCAAACCTGCAGAATATATACAACAAAACATTGGACTAAATATACCTTTACCTGCTTCTCCCTTTTTGTCCTTGACAAACTACTGCCTGACGTGTCTTGCATTGTCTGCATGACACATCATACGTGGGAAACAGTATACCGAATATGCTGTTTAAATGTTTAAAAGGATGTAATCCCTGTTAGGACACTTTATGCATGATAAGTGCACTTTATAAGCTCGATTAGTTTCATTTCTATTTTTTATTATGATTTTTAGTTTTCACTTCTGTTTTTAGTTTATATTTTTCTTCAAATAAAAACAAAAACATGTTTAATTGTTAATGTAAATATAGTATATTTTTATTACTAAAGATAATTAAATATTAGATAAAACTTAAAGATAAATTATTTTAAATTAATTAAATATACTTTAATCTCTTATATAATATTTATTATAAATTATCAATAAATATTATTGAATTTTATTAAAATAAATAATTTTAAAATTAAATTTTATTTGT
>JANIMX020000288.1:1340408-1350596 GCA_024582655.2 Erythroxylum kunthianum | reverse complement strand
TATACACCTAGCATTTAACCTATACTTCATAACAATTCCATTCTCAATTCATCATCTTCTTTTCTACCTTTGAACTCGCTTCTTTGATGGCATTAAGGACTCCATATGAGTTCCTAAAATACTACATTTAATGCATCAATCGATACACATAAACATATCCTAACATTTTCATAACTTAACTAATGTAAAGCATTCAAACATTTTCATGATCATAACAAGACAGATTTTGGGGCTGACTTCGGTTACAAATTAAACATACCTTTAGCCATTTTTAGGTTAGTTTTTTTTCATAAAATTTTTCCCCTATGACCCAAGATTCTATCTCCAGAATTTCATAATTTTTGGACTTATATTTTGGGAGATATGCCCAAAACGCTACCAGCTGCTCTTAATCCGTAACTAATAGTAGCAATTTTTCTAGAACTGACTTTGGGTCAGTTTCCAACCTAGTTTGGGGAAAAAATAAAATTCAAAAACTAAATAAAAGTTGTAGCTTTATTTGTCTAGTATCATTTGGCATAAAAAAAGCAACCCAATTGGATCTCTATAACTTAAGATATCGTCATTTTACTAGACATAGGTCGGCAGAATTTCCAACAGCCCCATTTCTCTAACACTTTCATCAACTATTAAATTTTACTCTACATTCTCTTAGGAGTTTTTACACATACGTAATGTACTTAATTTCCAGCCCTTTATTTAACATAATTTCACTTATAACACTCCCCCAATTTCTGCCATACATATAACAATTCCAATTTACCCATTCCACAAATGCAATTCACTTGTTACATACTCAAACAACATCCTAGAGTACCTTAGGATTATCAATTTCATCTATTATCATAAACCCCTAATTTTGACACATTTGGTAGAATTTCACGTGTTCTATAATCCACCATAATCTTGCATGAGTTCATTCACTTAAAACATGTTTCATGCATCATTTACATAGCTAAACAACATACTAAACGACCCTACTCAATACCCATGTAGAGAGAGAGATCCAAGAATTCTTACCTCCATTTTTTCATGTTGATTTATACAAATCCTTCATGTATCTTGCTAATCCAAGATGATATTGGTGTTCTCCACCTCTCAATGTGTAAAAAACCCCACTAATTGAAGCAAGAAGCAAGAAGAATGGGAGGAGAGGTGTTGGCCAAATTTGGTGGAGCTTCTTCTCTCTCTTTTTTTTCTTCTTATTTTCGTATGGTGGATGTGTAAAGAATGAAGGGGCTATCGTTTAAGAAGAAGAAAGGTGCCACAAAGTGGGTCATTTTACTCCCATGCCCCCACTTATAATTGCCAAAAGTCACCTATGCCCTTAGTTCTTTCCCCAAAACCAATTTTAACCTCCTTTATTCACCCACATTCACCATAATGCCACTAATGAGATGGCAAATAAAACTTAAAATTTTTAATTACATCCTTGAACCTTTGGACTTGCACAATTGCCCTTTGTATTTTGGGAAATTTACAGTATTGCCCTCTTTAAACCTTTGGCACTTTGCATAGTAATTTGCTATGCACTAACCTTATACGTTTAGCTTCATAGATGCCCATTAATCTTCTAAATCATATATCTCCACCTTTAGGGCACTTAAATCCATTTAATTTATTTTCTGATTGTTCATAAAATCGACAATTTGAATTATCCAGATATTCATTTCGCCTAAATCCACATCGTATATGCTTTATCGAAAAAAATAGAAGTCTGGGGTGTTACATATGTTGTGTTCTTCATCGTCACCAACCTCCACATTAATGGGCGGAAATGACATGTAATTGAATATGAGTTGAAAATTTGATTCGTACGAACCTTGATCTTCCACTTGTTTTCCCTTACATATCGCTCTTGAGGAAGACATTTTCGTAACGTGTAATATAAACTAATAATAGAGTTGATAATAATAATAATAATAGCATTAGAACTTTTTGATAGTAATAATGATACTAATAATGGAGATTAACAAAAAACTTGTTAGAGAAAACTGTGGTTTATGAGAGAGAATATTGTAGTAAGAAAAAAAATATGGATGACATGAGAGAGTTGTATTGTGTGAAAATTTGAATGAATATTGATGGAACCATGGAAGAGAATATTTATAGAGATAAAAATTTCAAAAAAATTATTTTTTATAATTAATTATTTTTCATTTTAAAAATATTAGGCCTTAGGGACTAGGGGTAGGAAACAGTAAATTTTTTTACCGTTCCTCCCAAGTCGAAAGTGCATATACAAGATTTAAACATGAAAAAGATCAATTCTGCAGATATGATGCATGTTTTTATTAGGGAAGCATAGAGGTAGCCCTGACCACGGTTTGGTTATGAAGATGATTGTAGATTTATCATGTTTATAAGAATGATAGTAGAAGTATAATTGTCAATTCATATTTTAAACTCTTGACGATATAATAGTCCAATGACAACTTTTACTGGATATGAGAATGTAACAACTTAATTTTAGAAATTATATTTATAGAGATAGATATATAATTACTGACCTATTTGAATCAAAGTACATAGATAATATTCTATAGCTATTTAATATTTGAGATATTTGATACTTATGAAATATTAACGATATCCGTTATTCTATATATAAGTTGATGTTTGAGTTCAAGATCATATGGATACTAAATTTGTTTGACATAAGTCAATCCTAGTTAAGATTTATTTTACTTGAAACAATATTATTTTAAGTTGAAAAGGTTTCAATGTAACGTCAATTGCTAATCGTTTAATAATTTATTTTTTATTTGGTAGAAATGATTATTTGGATCAAGAAGCTCTTCAATAAACTTTGTATAGTTCCTTACAATGTTGAAATAGTAATACACAATGAAACATTAAAGCCAGTAGGTATGTAAAAGGAGCAAAAGTCTTACCAAAGATTCAAGTATGTATTTTGTTAGTTTCTCTTAATTATGAAGATAATTAGGATGAAGATGTAAGATTTAAATAAGTACTCGCTAAAGAAATATTTTTAGAATTCTCTAACTAAACAATTGTTCCAACAGTAACATCATTGCTATGTTGTGATATGGTATAAGGTACTTAAATGATGGACTTAGTACAAGTGAGAGATTGTTGGTTTATGTCTTACAACTAATGGGTTGGTTGTAGATTTTACGACATAATTAATTAAAGATATTCTTTATCTTATGTGTATTTGTTTAATAACTAACGTGTAAGTTAAAGTTTATGGCATAAATATATTTTACTAATAAAATTATGATAAGATCATAATTATGAGATTTATATTGCATCTATGTATTATCCCTAAAATGTTCATAGTAGGGATGATATTGGATAGGGTTTGACTCGTCCCCTTGGCCTGAGCTTGACCCTAGGTCTGAATAGGCCTAAGAATCATGACTTCAACATAAGCCTAATTGGGTTTAGGCGACCTAAAGCTCAATCGAGCTCGATTAATTTTTTAAAATATTTTATTTTATTTTAAGAAAGAAGTAATTTTACTGAAAACAACATCTTTTATACTTGATATATTGGGGTTTCAAATTATGGTTCAACCCAAAGCTCAAAATTTTAACAAAAAGCTTAAACCCGTTTAGAAGTTTGATCAATTCAGGTCGAGCCTATTGATTTTAGGTTGGATTGGACAAGGCCTATACATAAATGTCATCCCTAGTTCCTAGTCATTATTCTATTAAAACAAGACATTAATAGAGTAAAAAGACTAGCATACATTGTGTTTCTTCCTTATTAAAGAAATAGTTAATTTCGCAGACTAAAGTATAAAGATGCTTATACAAATGTGTTGGTGTTTAATAAGGAATAATTTTACTAAATTGGCCGGAAAATGAGAATTTTTAATAGAACATTACTTGTGCATCTGTGGGTCTCTTTATTATGATGGTTATATAATTGATCCATAGACTTAATATTACAAATGTATTTATTGTGGAGATTACTATGTTAGAATAACTCAATTGATGATACTTAGATATAATATGAACTATATGGAGATAATTGAATAAGTTAATAAATGATTCATGATTCTAAAATAATTAGGGAGAATGTTCTACTATTATTGATTAGTATTAATTTAAGAAAATTTCTGACCAGGGTGAATTGATATTGCAAAATGTTGTTTACAAATAGCAATTATATATTAATTGCTAATTAACAAGAGTGAATATGATTGAATTTAAATAGAGTAGATACTAATTCTATACTCTATTTCTAATTGAAACATTAAATAATGAAATGATTAAATTATACAATGGACCAATTAAGTCAAATTATTGTAACTTTTCAAATATTTAGAGGTCATGACATGTTAGAAGTAAATCTTGACCTATGATCATAAATTATTTAGATGAAGAATTAAAGATAAATTAAAAAATTAGATGAAATTATAAATTATAAATTATAATCATTGCTAACATATTAGCAATTTAAAAAGTCACACATAAAGAGCAGTTTAGAATTGAAAAATCAATTTAAATTAAGTTATGCTTAATTGTAAATTTTAAGAAACCTTAAGGATCAAATATGAGAAAATTGATTTTATTAAATTTATATAGTAATTATAATAAAGTTAGACTTTAATTATAATTAAGAAATTTAATTTTAATTATAAAGAAACCATATTATCTTTTTCTATAAATAGAAAAATGGCACAAAGGAGGTATCACTTCTTTTTTTCCTCTCAAATTGTTTGATTTTTTTTTTTGTGAACTGTAAATACTATTAAAGAGTGGATATATAAATAACTTGTACTTGACAGTTTGAGAATTTTTTTACAATAATTTAAATAAGGTAGGATTCAACTATTTTATTTATAATTCATATTTTTCAAGTTATTTAACTAATGAAGATTCAATTAAAAAATTAAAAAAATAGTTTTTCTACAGCCATGATTTGATTGCGATTAATTTCCCAAGTGCATCTATCTACACAAAATAATCTCTTTCATCATTAATATCTGCAATTTGATTACTCTGCAAGCAACTTGAAGCTCTGCTCACTTTACTAGGATTACATCAACGGGAGATGAACATTGTCAGGAGGTGAATACGGGAAGCATTCACGCATTGCTTGCGGGTACTTCACTGCCTCAAGAAATCCAGGTCAGGCAATTACATCTATAATTGACTTATGCTCCTATTATTGTACTAGGAGCAACCTTAGAAGGATTAAAGAAAAAAGAAAGATGAAATGAGCATTAAAACACCTGCCCGCTCTGATTTCTCCATTGAAACCTGGATCATAGTTTCTCAACTAGTCTATATCATCATAGATAGCTGCTTCTGGGAGATGGAAAAATCATAAGAATATGCACATACTCAGCAGAGCAACCGGACGTAAAAATGCTGAATTCCTTGCTAGTCTCCAACATTATGCGTTTCAGTAAAGATAGTTATCGAGAAACAGAAAGTAGCATTTAAAATCAGAACCTTCCGTATCGACAGAACTAGATATTATAACCACATGCAAAGCCCAGAAGAGAAGTCATTACAAGCATTATAGATAAATAAAAAAGGTATGAGAACTGGAACGGCTTAAAAGTAGTTCTAATTCTGACGGTTTTCCTTGAATAATCTGATGATTGTAACGCACAACTAAATGCCTTGCAAAATACATTCAATACATATAAGAATACCTGACTGGTTAATATGACTACCAGCTAGCTTTCTTTCATTATCTGTCAAGAAACAAATGCAAGACCGTTCAAAGTTGCATTGACCAGAAGTGCTAAGTTGAACTATGGCTTCATCTTTTTCGTCAGAAATTTACAAAATAAAATCCATCAGTCACTGTTAATTGTTTACTTTGGGTGTTGGCATAATGGACATCAGGATATTAGATTATACACTTTCAACCATCAAGCAAGTAGACCACTAAAATATAGGTTTGGATTAACAAATAGTCAGATCAATACGTTCTTTCAACATCAAATATCAGCAGACATTCACCAATCTTCTCCGGACCATGTAAAAGTTTTTGAGACAGGAGTAGGAAAAACCCAATTAAACGCATACTTGAATAAGAAGAGTAAGTTGTAAAGTGCCCTCCTATCTGGGTAAGCCATTGCCGGCAAATATAAATTAAGATGCATTTCTCTAGAAGCAATAGTCGACTCGCTTTTATAATGGCACGTCGACGTTAGACCAAGAGTACAAAGGATAGAAGTTTGTGCTTCATGCTGATGGAAAATACAAAGGCAAGAATTTGTTGAACATATTTCATCTGTTTATATCGCAGAGTGGCCTTTCAATGACTATACTGGATTGATAAAAAGAAAAAAAAAAGGGAAAGATATAAAACAAGGGCCAAAGACAAAGGGAATAAGCATAAAATTATTCAGTGGCTGGGACAGCGCATATCATACCAAGAAACAAGTGACTAATCAGCCATGGGTTCTTCACCTCGAAAAAGATCATTCGGGGTAACCATGGAACAAAAACTGATAACTTTATGAAACTTATTAACAGGAGACGGCAATTGAGGCACTCTCCTCCAGCTACACTTGGCAGACTCGCTCCATAGCTCACAAACACAAGCAGGGTACTTCTGATGATATTCCTCATTAAACACATAAATAAGGTTCCCCAGACCAACACATTTCAAGCTCGCAAATTTATCATCCTCCTCGGTATCAACCAACCCGAAAAGCAAACCCTGTGGCATAATAGCTATCTCACTAAACTCCATATTCCTCTCATCAATCCTCCACAAATTAAACGACGGCCCGCGGGGACCGTTACACAAACCAGCCAACACAAGCATGCCTTTGCAAGCAATCAAGAAAGCAAACGCAAGACCAGGAGGCCTCAAAGTCTGGACTTGACACCATACCCGCTTATCCAAATCAAAAGACGAAACGAAAAAGGAATAAATCCCAAAGACAAAAAAATTTCCTCTCAACAAAGCGGAAGACAAAGTTTGACACGAATTCCCAGATCGAAAGTCCGCAGGTAAAGGAGAACAGAGCTCCCAGGAATCAAGACAAGGATTGTAAATCTCAACCGCTAGCCTATCCTCAATGTCCACCAAACCGCCGATGAAACGAACACCACCGACAACGATGAAGCTGAGATTATCCGACCCCGTTCTAAAAACACCAAGCAGAGGGTTGATGCGAGAGAAGCGAAGAGGATACGTCGATCTCCAGAGTGGTTTGAGAACAGGAGAGAAAGAGAAGGAAGGTGCAGTGGAGAATAGGAGGCCGTTGGAGCCAATGAAGCCGTGGGAAGGGAAAGGAGAGGAGGGGAGGCGGAACCAGGAGTCGGTGATGGGGTCGAAGGCGAAGGACTGGTTATTTCTGGAGGAGGTGTTGTGTAGGCCGTAGAGGAAGAGCCATGGGTGATTGTGGAGGTGGTGGAAGGAGGGGAAGGTCGGGGAGGTGATGAGGGTGTGCCATGTCTTGCACACGGCGGCGGCACGGAGGAGGGAGGGGATTGGGAGGTGGGAGAGGATCAGTTCGGTTAGGTCGGAGCTGAGGGTGGAGAAGGGTTCTGACATGAGGTGGCTGCTGGTTGAGGAGATCGGTAGTTGGAAAAGTTAGTTGGGTGTATTATGAGAGCAATAGTTGGATTGGGGAGGAAAGGACAGGGGCTCTATGCTGGGTCATTTGTTTTTTATTTTTTTTATTTTTTTATGTTTGGGTTTGTCTTTTGTATCATTCGACTTACTGAGAATGAGGGAGTTAACTTCCTTGCATTAAGGAGGTCCTCAAGTTTCATTTCCCTTCTCCTACTAAAGACTATAGGACAGTACAAAACTCGTTCATAAAGTTGCGCATTACTACATCAATAATTCGATATTGATGACAATATATTTTAGTGTAAATATTACAGCTTAAATTGAGACGAAATAATTTCTCAATGTAAATGAAAGGTAAAAGACTAGGACTTTTGTACACCATTTTTTATTTGAAATTCTAATAAATAAATTGTTTACATTATAATAAATCTAAAAACTCATATAAAACAATTATAAATCATCATAACAACAATGAAAGAGAATAAAGAAAAGAGAGACCAATTTGATTTAAACTGGTTTAATTTAACAATTTTGACCTATGTCAACTCTTTAAGCTCTATTTTAGAATTCTATTATCTTTCTTTCTTCAATAGATGAAGAACGATTTTTATTGCATCATCTTCTTTATCAAAGGTGAAGATGATCCTTTAGTATTGTTTTCCTTCACTTTAGGTCAAGAGAATCCTTTATAACATTAATTGCTCAATCACTTGATCTCACAAATTCTCAAATACAAATTAAGAACTCATTTTCTTACTCACATAATATATTAGAGGATCATACCTTTCTTATACATGTATGAAAAAGTGAGAAGAAACTAAAGAACGGTTTTTTGCCAGCTAACACGAGCATGTAACCAGACTGATACGGGCTTCGTGTCAACATGGTCGTATTGCATAGGCAGGAAACTGAGGAGTTACACACCAAGAACTGTGAGTGTCCGCATGGTGTGTCTTTTATGTAAGTGACACGCCTAAATGGGCGTGTCCGGAGGCCGTATCCAATGCAAGTGACACGCCCAACGAACACATCCACCTGGACATGTCCGCCTCTATAAATAGAATGAGGCAACCTTCATTTCATGAAGATTTAGATAGAGGTAGAGAGATAGAAGTAGAGAGATAATCACGGTTGAGAGCAATCCGGTAAGTGGAGGGGATTCCCGACGAGCGTCACCGAGGTTTTGTCAGACTTGCTGACGGATGGCTTAATCTTCAGGATCAAGTCAAAAGGTCGAGATTTGGAGTGAGGATTCCCGATCTATTTTTCGTGGATCGGATTAGTTTTCACTTCGGACTCTTAGCATTTTGTATTAGATCTTGAATTATTTTAATTTGTATTTATTTGAATGTTGTTGATTGCTAGTTAATTTTGTGTATGGGTGATTTGATTAATTTTGGATTAATTTATATCGAATTGCTTTACTTGAATGAATGATAGGGTTACTTTCCGTTTAGTGCTTAATTAGAATTAATCGATTAGGGTTCTCAAGCCATTGACTCGATAGAGCTTGGTTTGATTAGAATACTCATTTGAGTTGAGGGTAATCGGGGTACGTGGAGGATTCGGAGGAATCCTCCCTTTGCAGTTGCCTACAAGACCCTTCGGCGCATGTCTTCCTTAACCTTAGTGCGGTCCATAAATCAGGAACACCTACGAATTCTCGAAAGAGGTTCCAGTGAGACGTTTAGGGATTAGAGGTTAACTTGCTCGACAGAGGTGTTAATCTAAATTAGTGAAACACCGACTCAATTATGACATTTAATTAATTTGGAACGTCAATTCGGAAGTGCGCTAAATACCTATGAGGATTCAATATCCAAATAGATGAATCACCGTCAACCCGTTTTGTTTTTCCTTTCTCTCTCTTAGTATAAACTAGTTAGTTATTTCTTTATTTTACACTACCTCCAACTTTTGGGGAGCTAGACAACGACTGAGATTCCAAGCCAATATCCAACCAGTCTTCCTATAGGACGATATTCGTACTTAGGTACATTTTTATTACTTGAACGACCCGTACACTTGCGGATTCAAAGGAGCCGCAACCCCGCGCGTTAAAACTCAACTAAATCTTTGGTATTGAATTCGAGCATTAGAATTGAGGTGCGGGCGACGAGTGGTAAAGTTTTTAGCACCGTTGTTGGGGAAGACAACTGTTAATACTATTTGAGAATTAAAGTCATTGCGCTAGACATTATTTATTCTTATTTCTTTTATTTTTATTTTATTTTATTATTGATTATTTATTCATTTTTTATTCTTTCCAACACACATTTTAGGAAGTCCAATTTTTAGTACTCTTTTTAGTGTATAACCCGTAGCAGCTCATCTAGAATACTCGAATACAACCTCGAGTTCGAACGGACTTTAAGAAGAAGGAAGAAAGAAAGAAAACTAGCTTTGGGTGAAGTAGTTGAGATTTTTGAGGACTCAGACGAAGAAGAGGAAATAAGCATAATGGAGGACGATGAGCCTAGAACGATGCAAGACTTTGCGAGATCCAATCTTCAAGGGGCCATCTTAAGCATTAATAGACCGCACATTTCTGTGAACCGTTTTGAGAATAAACCGAATATTATTCAATTGGTTCAGCAAAGCTGTCAATTCAGCGAGCTCCTAGATGAAGACCCAAACTCTCATCTAGAAAATTTTCTGGAAATCTGCGAC
>JANIMX020000288.1:1246334-1257071 GCA_024582655.2 Erythroxylum kunthianum | reverse complement strand
CCGATCTATCGTGCTTCAGCACTCGGACTGAAAGCCACGATCGTGGCATACACGCCACGATCGTGCTATAACAGAGCACGGACTGGCCCTTTCATTTCTCATTTATGTCTCCAGCAGATTCTTCATTCCTTCTAGATGACGCACCTCTTTTATTTCTCCAGTCCATCTTCTAGACAATGCACATCTGTTCTTCTTGTGTTTTCTACCATTGCACTACCGCCAAAGGTCGTCTACTCTAATACCAACTGTTAAGAATAATTTTTTTAGACATAAAAAGATGAACGAACACAGAGAAGAGCTAATTTGCTTTAGAATTTTTTTTCATTGCATACTACAGTTGTTACAACAGCTACTAAACAGTACAAGGACCCCGACGATGACAGCACGTGTTTCATTCGTAGTCGGTTTGTTATAACCGTTACAGATGCGGCGTGTTTTCATCTTATTTACTAACTTTAATTCTTCGCTGTCGTTTTCTTCCTCTTCTAGTTCTTTTGCTTTCTTCAGCATCATTCTCCTCCTTTTTGTCTGTTACGTATTGTGATTATTATTCACAACATCAATCCACAAATTCACTGCAGTAGATTTCATCCGGTACATAATGAACATACAAATACAATGACGAAAGGGAAGACAACGAAATCATATAACAAAAGTTCCCAATGAGGGAATCCTAAGGTAAAATAAAGTCCCATCGCCATAGAAATGTTCCTGGAGCGATGAAAAAGAGTCCATGAACCTTTATTCTTCAGTTTTCATTCTGAAATTTGCTTCCCGAAACGCTTTCCAATGTCTGAGCTGATAGGCTTTCTTTTACCTTCAAATCCTTGATGCGTAACCAGCAGAATGATCCATGTTTCCTTGCAATCTTAATCTACGCATTACTGGGACATTAACATTAAAATCCCAAGCAGGTGTGGTTGGCATATGACAATCTATGATATTTAATTAGATAATAAGGTAGTTTCCAGAACCACTGCTGCTTAAGACTGATCATCAAATCTTGACCTGTTCAACCGTCCTCGCTCTCTAGGAACTGAATATGCATCTTCACCTGCATCACCTAATAATGGCACATCAGCCTCATCTTCATCCTCATCATCCTGTAGTCCCAAAAGATTCTCTCCCCAGAGAAACCGGGTTTCAGGTAAAGGTCCTCTTGATCTGCCATGCCTCATCCAAGTCCTTGACCGAGCCCTTGGTTCAGCTATTCCATCAATTGAGTGAATCATCTGAAACAAGAACATGGTACTCCACCAGGGTGTATTAACTTCGCCTGTTGCATCTTCCATTTCAGCCAACAACCTATCACTATTTTCAACAACATAATCCCCAACCACCACCGCACCTGGAATAGCTGAACGAATGGCACTGACAATATCACCATATTCTCTCTGGCGCTCAAGGCATCTCCAAGCTCGTTCTCTGGATGGATGAATCTCTGAAGGTCGAGTTGTTGGGTGAACCATCCTGGCATGCCTACGCAACTCCTGGTAGTTACCAGAAAAGGAGCAGGATTCCCTGGAGCAGCTTCGCTTCTTCAAATTGAGATATTGCCTGGCCTCTTCAACAACCTTCCAGCCTAACATGGCTCCTCTACATAGAGGACATTGAAGATTCAAACCTAAATCTGATGAGTTCCCTAAATCAGTCCCTCCACGCCGATACTCGGACCCATATGCTTCCAAAGAGCTTTCTCCTTGTGTTTCTAACCTAGATGGGTAATTCTCTACAGGTCTTTCATGCATCCTAGTAGAGTTTTGGGTATTATTTCCTTCAAACAGCATTCTGTTGCGCCAAGACTCTGATATTTCTGCCTCCAAAATGCTTTCTCCTGGTGTCATTAACTGCCTAGTAGGATCTTGTATGCTCTCATTCCAATTTTGATATTCATCAACTTCAATCATGTGACTCCTCAAAGTCGAGTTTGTATCAGAAGTAAAACTTAACGAATTAACAGGTAAAGAACTTAATAAAGTTGTATTGCGCCAAGAATTGTCCCTCATCTTTTTAAAGCGATCCAGGCAATTCGAATGCCTGTAACTTGTGTCACAAATGTATGATCTGCAACCCTTCTCATGTGAGCTGCACAGAAGCAGCACTGCATTATGTGGATGCTCCATACAGATGGGACATGAGACATCATCCAATTCTCGGTGAAGGGCGTGAATATCTGAATCAGTGCAACGTTTCCGTTTTACACCAGCCATCTTGAATCCACTGTAACAAAGTTGCTCACCATATGAACTAATTAGAACAGAATACTTGTAGAAGTCTATGCAAAACCAGCAATCATATTTTCCACATTGGTATCATATGATTCCAATGGAAGTAAAAATAATTCCCAGCAACAAATCATTAAAAGGTATTGAAGAAAATAGTTAGGAAGCCAAACATTACAGATCAAATCAGGAAAAAGATAGAAGCACAAAGATCCACCATTGAACAGTGACTTAATAGATCTTTCATTATGGCAGCTCAGTTTAAATTTAAAAGGTTAATCTAACAACGCAAACTTGAATGCCCCAAATTTGATGAATGAAAAAAAGAGAAGAAAAACAGAGTTTTGCCATCAAACAAAAGAATTAGAGAGTAAAAAATGAAAATTCAAGATACACTAGTCTCACTTATCTTCCGTGACTTCTTTTCATGTGAGCATGGATACCTGAAAAAAAACAGCACTTATCCTTCTTTTTGTATGCAAGTTTATGCTTTAAAAACATTTATACCTAGAAAGCAACCCTGTGAGAATTATAAGCCTAACACACACAAAATGCCATCATTTGTTCAGATTTCCCACTGTTTAAGCAAGAGGAAGTTGTACTTGCAAGTGTTGATACCCTCATTAACTTCCACTTGATGACAATAGTTCAAGATATTCAAGGATTAAAAATAACATCTGCCACTAGGTACAACAATTTCTCCAAGAGCTGAGCTGCATCAAAGGATAACCAAGTAAACAAGCCCAATTTACCTCTAAAAAAGTCTACTTATTATATGAGAACCCACTGGCACCTTTTAGTCCCAAGTATCTGTGGTTACAGATCCTACACTATGCTGCTGATGAAAAAGGTGGCTCAAGTAGACTACCAATATCATTTACAATTCTATTGATTACAGTGGCTAAATTGTTATTACTGCATCCAAGAATATAAGAATTATACTTCAACTCATATTATCAGGAAGACTATAAAAGAAAATACTTCAAATACGAGACCATATTGCAACTTTCACTCTCTATGTCCTACTTCATTAAAGCAAGATAGCAGTCCAAATGCTAAGGCCTGACACTATACAAAAGTACAAAGAACAACAAGAACACTTTTTTTTTTTTTAAAGAAAGTAAATTTGCCAAGACAATGGAGAGTAAGAACACTGGTCTATGCATTAAGCTTGTTCTAATACTCTATTACAACCATAATTTTGAATCCGAAGCTCAACATAATGCCAGAACTACCAACAATGAAATCTGGTAAATAAATATCTTAAAATATCCTTCAACAATGGAAGGAGTCAAATCCAAATTTAAGCAAAAGAGGCTGGATGTTATTTCAAATTTATGCAACAATATAACTGGTTAAAAATATGAAATGTAATTACCATTGTCAATTGTCATTAAACTCACCACTATGAAGATCTCTAAAGAAATTCTTCACAGGAAGCTTCTGAATATCTACTCGTGTAACAATTGAAAATAACAGAACCCTTGAAGGGACTTCAAGAAGAAAATAGCAATGAAAGCAATCTTATAATGCTCTTATAACAAACAAAGCAGTAACTATAGTCCTTTAAACTTGAAGGAATGCAAGACTTGATGAATAACTGAGCGATGATTATTGTTGAGCTAACAAGCTATGGATGAGTCGTTAAAACCTGCAGTTACATCAAAAAATCATGATCAGAATCACAAAAGGTCAATCAAAATTATGATTCCTCACTAGCATGGAAAAAAAGGAACCATACAAAAAACTAACATTATTTTAAATGGCAGGACACGGAAGAAAAAGTAAAGGTGATACGAATTAATCTAAAAGGTCTTTGTTTAATCAAGTATTAATATAGGCATTTTGAAATATATAGATATATATATATATGCAAGGAAAAACAGTTAATTCTTACTACAAAAGCAGTTCATATTGAATTAACACCAAGAAGCCCACACGTTCAAAATTAAGTTTCCTAAGATAACAATAAAGTACATATTGACAGATTTCAACAATTAATCAGCTATCAATAAGTAAAATCATAACTGGAAATCTCATGAATAAAACATAATCCACATTTCTATCGTCTTTCCGAATTATTGTTGCTACATTTTCATCATTCTATCTCGGTGCACTTACAGTATTGCACAAAACCCTAATTTTGTAACCCCAAAGAAAAAACCTGCCAAATCAGACAAAAAAAATTGCACCAAATACCAATTCAAAATTAAGCAAATATTAGATCAGAAACAATTGCCAGCATAACCCTTCAGAATTGATCTTTTAACCACAGAAAATAAGCAAACAATTGAAAAGAAAACGTCCCAGACAAAACAATTTTCCAAGTGGGTGTCCTCAAAGTCCAAAACCCCATCCGTTCTTCAGTCAAGAGCCTCAGCTCAACACAAAATCCCCATAACCGCAAAACCAATCAAAACATCACAATAGTTATTTGAAACCCCAAGTCGACAACCCAAACCCATCACTCCAGAAGCTAAGACCACGACTTTTTTCAATAAAACACAAAAAATTAAAACCCAGAAAACCCAATTAGAGCCCTAGATCGATCAATTAAAGATTAGACCAAAACAAGTCCAAATTAAAGTTATTTAGTGAACAGTTGCGAGAAATTACAGAGGGAAACGAATTCCAAAAAGAGGATCTGAGGGGAGGTTGCGTCCCAGAAAGAAGTTAAATGTATAATATGGTCTGTACGAAAAGTGGGGGTTTTGTCGTATTTATAGGCGACGGGAAAGAGGAAATGAAGAAACGTTATGAGGTCAAACGGTGGCTGCAATCGCCTCCTTGTCGTGCACGTGGCTTTTTCTGCTGACGTGTATCGGACATATCAAAATTTCTCATAGTTAACAACAACAACAACATTCAATAACGTAAGGTTTAAAAAATTTATAATATTATAAAATCTTAAAACAAAAATATCAAATAGATTAGTAATAAAAAAACATTAAATAGAAGGAGTTGAATAAAACATGTAATACTACAATAGAAGGATTATCAAAACGAAACAAATGAGACTATCATTCATCCCACCTAATAAAGAAAAACTTGAAAACAAGAGGGATGTTAAGAGTGGTAGTTTTAATTTATTGATTTAGTAAACAAAAATCCTTTAATAATTTTCTTAAATGATAACCAGAAAAAGTTCATAAATTTTAGGTGATTTCACATATTTACTTCTCATCAAAGCAATAATTGGAACAACATTTCTACCAGTTAAAAATAAAACTGTGTATATTTAAATAATGTGTTTAAAAGTTTGACTGAAAGTTAAACTGATAAGGTAAGAGGTTTAAAGTTTAAAAGGTTCAACCGGTATTAGACCGTCATAAAATCAGCTAAATATTAAATAAAATTAAAGAATTTGAAATATGATTGAAAGAGATTGACTTTCTCTACCGAAGAATTTAAAGTTTAATTGATAAAAGATATTATTAAATAAAAATTTATTTATTTATTTTAATTTATAAGAATTTAATAATTTACGAAAAATTGACAGATTAATTAATACATTATTATGTTTTTAACAATAAAAATTATTAAAATAAATCGAAACCAAAAATTAGACAATTTAAGATTTTACGGTTAAACTGATCGAACCTATTAAATTTTTAATTATTATTTTTAAATTTCCTAAGATCTCACATTTTAGAAAGATTTTTAGTGAGAGGTTGTTGCTATTGTCGAGAGGATTAATTACTTTTTTTATATAATCTTTTATAGAATATTATATATATATATATAATAGCCAAATTTGTAAATAAACGTTAAAATGATGATCTATTGGAGAAAAGATTTACTGAATAGAATATTTTATTATCTTAATATCAAATAAAAATATATTCAATGATTTTAAAATTGGACCGAACCGGTTGGTTTAACCAGAATAAGTACAAACTAGACTAATTTTTGGTCCGATTGATGTTTATAACCCGTATGAAAAGAAGGGACCGAGTTTTTTGAAAAAAACAGTTAAGTAATAAACTTTGAGAAATGAGAATCTGTGAGCTATCTTCTTGAGCATGTGATACCCAAAACAAGCAACAATTTTCTTCTTCTTTGCACACCAACCCGTGTACCTCTCTGTCATTGTCAATCTCGTAGTTTTGACATAATACACCACCGTTGGAAGAAAGTTTAAAATTTTAAAAGGTATATTTTAAATTTTCAATAATTCTTTTCTTTTTAACTCTGACTAATAAATTATTTTTTAAAAAAATTATATTCTTTATTTATCTCTTTATATTTTAATTAAAAAAATAAAAAATTTATTATTGTTAAAAAATAAATTACTATTTTTATCTTTTAAGAATACTAAATTTACTTAATCTCACTAATAAATTATATTTGTTTTATTTTCTTTCTTATACTTTAATTGAATTTTTTAAAATTATTATTCTTAAAAACTAATTATTATTTTTATCATGAATTTGTTTGATAAATTGAATTATTAATTAGTATATATAAGTAATTTTGCTTAAGATAATTTAAGAATGATTTTAAAAATAATATTTAAACTAGAAAGAAGTGTGTTTAAAAGACATTAAAAAAGAAGTTACAATTCTTAATATGGACTTTTTTAAAATATACTTCAACTTCTACTCTTTAAATAAATGATAATATAGAAATACAATTATTATTATTATAAAAATTATGTTAGATTCAATCCTAATTTAAATTATTAGATTTATTATTAGTTTATTATATATTAATAGGCATTTTTATTTCAATAAAGTATTTTATTTTATTTTATAATTTTACTTATTCTTATAATTTTTACTTCTTATTTATTATATACTTATCAATTAAACCTTAAACATTTTCTTTTTTATTATATACTTATCAGTTAAACCTTAAACATTTTCTTTGACCGATTCAATCTTTAAAACATTGAATATATTATATAGAAATGATATATCCAAATCCTATTTTACTTGGTAATTACGCCTCCAAATCCTATTAAAACCTATTGCTTTTTGCTCCACCAAGAAACAATAACCTAAAGTTCTCAATTTGCATCAGTTAAAAACCATTTAACATTAAATTTCCATACCTTTTTTTACAATAAGGCTATAATCAAGGTAGTCTTTACATAACGAAAAATTCTCCCCGCTCCATCGTATGTGAGAATCTCTTAGACAAGGAATAACTTTGGATGATCTTTGACCTCCTCATATAACATCTTGAAAACATTTTTTTTTCTTCTTTACCTAGCCATGAAGGTAACCAATTTATTTCATGACATACACAATGAAAAACTTCTTGAGGGAGGTTTTATTGATGCAATCATGAGTTAAATATCCAAATGTGGTGGTTAGTGATGCAACAAAATTTCCACGACACAACTAAAATATCACTGGACATGATTTTCAGACATGAAACAATTGTGGTGGTTCAGACTGATGCAAACTGTCCACCCAACATTTATTATGGCAATGTCGTCCAAGTCCTGACGACAATCTGAAAGAGACACTAAATGCACCTAAAGAGCATCCTTCGATAAGAGGTTGTTGGTTCCCACCTTTCGAACATTGCATAGCTCATCAACACAGGCTCCCCTTTCAATAACAGCTGCAGCACCCATTCCTGATCCTGCAATCAACGGCTCACATTTAAGACAGCATTCCATTAATCATCTCATTCCCCTTTGTGTTTTGAGAAAGACAAACTTGCTTAGACTACTGACGATTGTTTAAAGTCACAGGTTTCAGTCTCACTTTTGAAGCATCCAAACCAAATCAGTAATTCACTCAAATCCTAATAGCTAGATGCTGTAACTACTGGTAGTGGAGTGATATATACCTGATACAATAACTATGCAAGGAAAATGCTCATGATGCACATTTGTCCAATTGGACAAAACTGACTTACTTTTGAATTTAACCCAGTTAACCTAATGCAGTTCTGGTTTTTATTACTGATAATTCTTTCCATATTCTTCAGGGGTTGATGAGTGACTTTGTTTCTGCACAATGTGCTTAGTGATGGAGAGGGTATACGAGGAAGAGAGAGAGTGAAGTGAGAAGAGACCTATGCACATTGAGATCACTCCAAAGCGACAATCCTTCCCCCGACGCTTCATCTCATTCAAAAGAGTGGCAACGCAACGCGAACCTGACATAAGTAACAGCAGATTGTTTAAAAATGACAGCCAAATTACAATCATGTGAGAGATACTAAGTAATATTACATTGTTGATTTGTTTCATGTGTCACCAATCTACTTTGACTTTCATTCAGGTCTTTCTAGCATGCATTTTTACTTTTCCAACATAGCAACTACGATTTGCTTAGTAATTACCTGTAGCACCCAGAGGATGTCCAAGAGCCAATGCACCGCCATTTACATTGACCTTTTCAGGATCAAGCTCCAGTTTCTTACAACAATAAACATATTGGGAAGCAAATGCCTGGACAAAGGAAAAACAGTTGCATAACTCATGCAGCCTGCTTCTTCATACATCGCTTAAGTTTTTAAGTGATAATTCAACCACTCTACCTCGTTGATTTCAAACAGGTCAATATCTTGAATCTCTAGTCCAGCAGATCTTACTGCAGCTGGAATTGCAACAGCTGGACCTATGCCCATCACAGCTGGATCCACGCCTACAGCAGCAAAACTCCTGCAAGAAAAGCAAGTAATTACCGGAACATGCAAGCACATTTCCTCATTTAACTTGCCACACATCCCATTAGAGCATGGTGACACTTCATTTTGAGGTTACTTTTTTGGTGTTGATTCCTCGTACTATTAGGTTGTTCCTTTTTCAAGTCTGACATTGGACACATTGGAATTTGTCCTTCATATGCAATGGTGCCAAATAAGTCATCAGTTTATTGTATAGATTGAATTTAGTTAGTATTTTGTATAGTTAGTTCATATGGTGTGAGCATGAAAGCCGATAATTGCTAGTTATTTTATTGAATTAGGGTCGATAAATATATACATTACAGGATGAGAGGAAGAGCTACAATTAGGGAGATAAATCTGGAAAAATAAAATCTTAGCAGATTATCTAAAGATCATAGATAATCGGCTATGTCCAACTTGCTGACACATTCTTCAAAGCATTGTCTTTGAAGTCCTTTTGTGAACATATCAGCAATTTGCCGCTTGGTTGGTATATAAGTCAGACATATAGTTCCATCTTTTATATTTTTTTTAATAAAATGTCGGTCAACCTCCACATGCTTAGTTCTATCGTGATGAATAGAAGTATGAGACATGTTGATAATAGTCTTGTTGTCACAGTAGTACTTTATTGGTGTTTCACAGATAATTTGTAATTTTGTCAATACCCTTTTTAACCAGAGTCCTTCATAGATACCCTTTGCTAAAGCTCTGAATTTAGCTTCTGCACTACTTCTAGCTACAACCTTTTGCTTCTTACTCTGTCATGTGACTAAGTTTCCCCACACAAAGGTACAATATCCAGTGGTTGATCTTCTGTCTTCGACTGAACTTGCCCAATTAGCATCAGTATAGACCTCTATTGTCCTTTTTTCTCCTCTTTTGAATGGTAACCCCTTTCCTGGTATTCCCTTCAAGTATCTTAAAATCTTATAAACAGCTTCAAGATGCCCTTCATTTGGAGAGTGCATATAGCCACTTACCAGACTTCCTTCTCGGGGGAGGACGACAAATCCACTACAGAGTATATTGGAAGATTTACGGCTCAGTGCGGGGAGGTAAATCAGAATGCGTACTACAAGTTACAGTTATTCCTGCTCTCATTGACTAGGACAACCTTCACATGGTACTCTTCTCTGCCACCCAATTCTGTCCAAAACTGGACTGATATGGAAAGATGTTTCCATGACAGGTTCTACAGAGCCCAATTAGAAGTAACCGCAACTGAGATAATGAATTTGGAAAAGCAGGTGAAAGATCCAATCGCAGACTTCGTCGAAAGGGTCAGGAAATTGGGAAGCCGTTGTAGCTTACAGTTCCCGGAAGCAGAGTGTGTATCCATGAGCATCCGTAATATGCATCCCAAACTACGAGAGAGGTTGATTGTAAAACTCTGAACCTCCTAATTCCCGACACATGAATAAAGTGTGATAATTTTGATGATGAATGATAAGTTGTTAAATGTAAGTGAATAATGTGTCCGAATAAACCCTAAAGTTGTTAAACGACAAATTGGTGAAAATGAATGAAAGGGGTATTTTAGTAATTTTACATATTTCAAGAAAAAGTGACCGAAATGGATCCCGATTAAGTTCCAAAATATTTTGATAGTATTGTAACATCGAAATAGTTGATTTAGGGAATTAATAATTTTCAGGATTTTGGGACTTAGCGGGACCTATACAAATAGCATTATACCATTTCAATACATACTTGTATAAGTATTTTGGTATAATATATGTATTATTTTGGTATTCTTGGACATGTATATATATGTGTGGTGTAGAAGAAAGGAGAAATGAGTGGTTTTTAAGCTAAGGAATAAAGCAAGACATAAATGTGCATTTATGACATTAGGTTAAAATGGATAAATGAAGATGACATG
>JANIMX020000288.1:1196299-1207241 GCA_024582655.2 Erythroxylum kunthianum | reverse complement strand
TTAAATGATGAAATTGTAATATTTAACAAACTTTATATTGTTCTTAATTTATATTTTTATGATGATTTAATATTAATCGTAATTATTATTTATATGTTAAATATGTTAAATTTTATATTAATAAAAATAAATAAATTGTTGTTATTTTATTTTTTATTATGATTTTTGAAAATAGGTAACATGTTGATATAAACTTATACAGTTATATTATACAATATACTGATGGACTATTTTACAAATTTATAAAAATTCAAGGACTACTTTATAATTTAAAAAAATTGTCTAAAATGGAAACCAATATTGACCGAAATCGATTCAGTACCGTTTCAGAACCCAATCCAAAATCGATACCGGTACGGAATTCATAACTTTGCACGAAACACTTCCTTCAAGATGAATCTTTACGTGTTTCGGTGTTTTTAAATAAATATCAAATCTTTATCAGAAACCCAACAATCTCTACCAAAAGCGTTGGACTATTGTTGAGTAAGCGACACAGAAACGGAGAAAGAACTGGGTCGCTTGCTTTTGTCAAACCCAAACCCAAACCCAAACCCAAACACAAACACAAATGGAGAAAATGTCGAAATTGAAAAGGTGCGCTCCGTTTTTGAGTAATAAAGCAAAATAAGTAGATCTGAATATCTGATAGCTGGGTTTTGCTTGACGCAACTAAGGTATGAGTAGTATTATGGCTTACGTATCAATGAAGCAGGAGCACAAAAAAATAGATCAGTGTGCAGTGGAGAGGTATCTCCGGCGATTGCAAAAGGGATATTGTGAGAGTTTTTCGATTGTAAAAGAGAAAAGTGACTAACAAAAAGAAGAAGATGAAAGCAAACACAAAATATAAAGGAGAAAAAAAAATGTTATCAGAAGAAATTAACCTTTTTAACCCTACAATGAAAGAATCCAATAAAAATTTGTGGACCCAAAATCAATGGCGACGGTGGAGAACAGAACTGCTCTCATAAAATCCTACTCGGAAATCGAAGCAAAATCTATACTTTGTTTTTCTCTAAATCGAGCAGCGATAACAAGCTGGCTTGGCTATGTTGCTCAAACTCAAATGCAAACCCCAATCACAGTGATGCGTTGTCGTCTCCTGTTTGAGAAAGAAAACACAAGAAATAGCATACTATTATCTACTGAAAAAAAAAAAAAAAGGAGAAGCTTGAAAACATAAAAATGATATAGATTTTGATATTTTTTCATGTCTTCTTATAATAACTTAAATGATTATTTAGTGATTATTGCTATTAAATAAGAATATTTTATTTTATTTAAATAATATTAATACCAAAATATAACTTTTTTAAAAAATTATAATCATACTAATGATTATCTATCTTAAATCAGTATACCAAACGTATATTGCCTTGTATAAGCTCTCTATTTGCTAAGATTCGTGTTCAAGACTTCAACTGGAAAAATAAAAATCCAGAAACTGCTTATCACACGAGTTAGCAAATAGCTATGGATGGTTTCTAGTTCAGTTCTCGTGTCCTAATTGCAAATTTTATAATCTTCTTAAATTTCAACTAACTTTTTTACTCTCTAATTGCAATTTTATAATCTTCCAATTCAAATTAGAATAAAGGGAGAATAGCTATAGGTGATTGTTAAAAGATTTCAAAGACCGAATGCAAAATATGAAATGAGACTTCAAGAAAATGATGTTCACCATTGCCAGTTGGCAGAAAAATTTCTCACATATCAGGAGAAATGCGTGCTTTCAGGTAATGTTTTTCTGGCAGATGCCATAGCAACATAGTACGACTCAGAAAATTGCTAAGGGCTCTTGGAATTTACTCCTTTTCCAGGGTATTATGTCAAATGCTCTTAACCTTTCAATCACCAACATTCAATGCCAGAAACTAAAACGACTCATTTTTAACCAGTGGAGGCACAAACAGACAACAAAAGCTTAAAAAAATTTGGCACCAATTAATTGAAAAAAGTAAGCCAAATGTAACTCAATGCATCTTTTTCCTCTTTACAAGTGTATATATACTATAAGGAAAACCTTGATGATCATTCCAGCGATGGTAATATCATGAGCTAGTTTCTAGAATCCTAATGCTTCCCTTTTACCATTTCCCAGCGCTTTTGTTACAAAGAATCAACCAATGAAGATAGTTTATTAACAAAGGTCAAAGATAAACAGAGCAATCCTGAAGCTTGAAGAACGTGAGCCCTGAACATATACAATGTTGATTCATGAAGTAAGTTTCTCCTTTGTCTGTCTTGCCTGAATATTGTGTCCCTTAGCCTGGATGGTCATAGACATAGCTCGCAACCGGTCTGTTATCTCTGTAAATGATGGTCGAGAATCAGGATCAGGTGACCAGCATTGTTCCATTAATTTCTGCCAGTCTGGATCACAGCATTCTGGAATGGGAGGTCTAAGAGTGTTCTTCACAATTCCGCCTTCAAGATAGTTCAACTAGTAAGCTAGAATACAGACACAAAACAAGTATATATAATGCTAAACACATTCTTTGATCTCTCCAGCATAGCTAAAAAGTCCGTGATCATGAATAAGAAGCCAAAGAGACTTATCAAGTATCAACTTCAAACAAAGATTGCCAAAAATAATATCATATTATAAGAGGTTTACATTCTGTACTTCATGTGTGGATGGATGTCTGATTAGGTGACCATTGCTTTGACATTGTATAAGCAAGTTGGCTTGAGAAAAACTAGAAATATCTGATCAAGTCTGCCAATAGAGTCCTGCTCCTGCCTTTTATCTGATAGGTTGTACAATATAACTTCTGAAGTATCTATGATAGGTACAAATACTTATAGTAAGAATTTTTCCTACCAAGATCCGGGTTACTCACAAACTCATACAGAATGAATTTCCTCCATTCTAGAATCTCAAAGCCATAAACGAAAGATCCCATTTTAAATGATTTGTTTCTTCCATTCTGCAGCATATTTTAATTCAAAAACCCAAGCTCAAATTTCAATCAATTCTTTCACTGGGGAAAAGCTTTGAATCGTGAGGAAAAGGTCGTGATAAAATAGCAGGGAGCTGTCACAACTTTCCATCTCAATTCTACCAAATGAAACAGATAAACCAGTCATTAAAAGCAGAAACATTTGATAGATGCTGAAGATGTCTGATTAATAGGGAGATTAGTCTCAAACTCAGCACCATTATTAGAATAATTTCATGCCAAAAAAAATGATCTTCAACCAACTTAGATCTACATATAGTTCTTCTCATAAGAAGATGGGCCTCTCGTAGTTAGATATGGTTAAAAATGCCAATTAGTCTATTCATGTGACACCTCCCCCTTTCCCCAACTTTAATGACTAGTTCAAGTCCCAACTTGATCAAAACAAAAAAGATATGGTTGTTCTATCTAATTTTGGCGAAATAGTTCAGTGAAAATTCTTATATAGTTAGTATTACTATCCTTTCAAAATTTATACTTTACAATATATTCACTAAGACCAATTTCTATCCACATGAAGTGAATGGCTAAGACTCCTTCAAGTAGACTCACAACACAACCCCTAGCCACTAGCTTTAGGGTTCAAGTGAGGGTAGTCTATATTAATGTATTCGCCCTTTGGGGTTCCCACTAGGCCAAAAAAGGAATCCTTAAAAGTCTGTTTCTACCTAATTAACATACCCTTGTTATTCTATTTTTTTAATTATGACGTCAATTTCAGTATTTTCAGATATAGATAGAAACACTCAATTTTAACCAAGTGAACATGTACATATATAAAATTAGCTTCTTTCTTCCCACATGAATTATCATAAAAGTAGCAGCAGAAGATCCTGGCTTATATACTAGAACTAAAATAACTATAGCTATATGAAAATGGTCCCACAGCCTCTCTTTTTTTTCTTTTGAATGTTGACTTCAATTTTACTCGTATAAAATTATTTCCAGTGCAAAACTCAGGGAAGAAACAATTAACAAGTAAAGGAAACCTCACATCAGCACTAAAGGAAACCCTCACATCAGCATTATTCAATTACAATGAACAAATTGGTGCTACATGAACAATGCATACTCAGTTACTTACCAATGATCGCACCACAATGCATATCTGCATAAGGTTCTTCCCCAGTCAAGATCTCCCACAACGAAATGCCAAATGAGAAAACATCTACCTGTAAAGCCACAATTAATTGTTTTTACCTGTATAAAGATACTTTTCCAGCTTTGCCAAACATGTATGATAAGCATAACTTACCTTCTCAGAAACCCGGCTGCTGCTGCCATTCAATAATTCTGGCGCCATCCATGGCAGGGTCCCACGAACACCACCAGATACCAGTGTGTTGCGTTTAATTCTTGATAATCCAAAATCACCAACCTGGATAAGAGGAGGTAAATCAGCCTTATTGTTTCTTCTAGAAACATGCAAATCCAATCTAAGAAGCAGGAAATTCTTTCTTTATCCTGTTATTGTCTTTACCATCCAGCAAACATCAGAGTGGACTGCAACTAACTGTACCACTGCACCAACTTATAATGGTAATAGATTTTGAACTACTCACCTTGCATATGGGTCGCAGAGAATCTCTGAGATTCACAAGCAAATTGTCACACTTGAGATCAAAATGGACAATATTTTTTGAGTGCAAATATTCCATGCCAAAAGCAGCATCCATAGCAATTATAAGCTTTTGACGACGATCTAGTGATCTGCATTGAAAGCCAGGCTCCAGTAATTACATACCTAACCAGAGGGATGCAAATGCACAGCATATATGTAGATCATATCACCTATCCTTTCTGAGTAGGGCATGCCTAAGCGACCCATTCACCATATATTCAGTTACAGTTGCCATGGTTCCCTCAGCTCCATCAGGTACTACCCCATAAAATGCAACCACGTTTGGATGATGAAGATTTGAAAGGATATGAGCTTCTCTCCAAAAGTCTTCTGTCTGTAGAAACACAATGACATTAGGGTTACATGAGGGTGAAAACAGATAGAAAGTTAAATCAATGAAGGGAGAATACCCTAATGGGTATGAAGAGTACTACTAACAGAAGGGAATAATTGATAAATATCAAACAAGTTTTGTGCAATTTAACCATCTGAAGTGGGGAAAATGTAGTTTCTCATATAAGTTACACATTTGAAGTTCAAATCCCTCTAGAAACTTCCTACATGTTCACTTAGATCAATGTCTACTCTTTTCTCTAAACTCATTCTTCTTATTTTCCCCAAGTGCTTTGTTTTCTCCAAATTTAAGGCTATTGATGCTCTCTGTGATCTTTTAATACTGTCTCCCCCCCAGCTTTGACAAAATTTGAGACAGCACCAAAAATTCCACATCTTCACATTTTAAAATTTTCGGTTAGAAACTCCTGTATACATATCAAATGTATTGATTTTCATATCCCAAATTCAGAAAATGAGAGATTGACAAACGGAAAGGACAAAAGAGGGTTATGCAGAAAGAATGCCCTGGCCAATCACTAGCCTCTTTAAAAATTCTTCACAGATTTTAGGGCTAAGCAGATTACTTTAATCAAAGTATAAAGTATATGCAGAATTTGCATCAAACTCGTTTATCTCCTAAAGCACACACCATAGAACATCAGCATAAATGTCAATCCAAATCCAACTTTGTTATATTTTGAAAACGCTTTACAAACCCAATCACCATGCAAAGGGAATTCACTACTGTCTCGTATCTTTTGGAAAAGAGGGAAAAGAAGGTTGTGACAAGAGCATGCATAAAACACCCACCAATCGTTCTTGCTCTGATGATCTCCCTGAAAAGCAGCTCTTCTTTATCCTTTTTATTGCAACATCTGTTCCCCGCCATTTTCCATGGTAGACAGTGCCATATGTACCAGATCCCAATTCTCTCAGCTCTTCAAGATCAGCATTCTTTATGATCTACATATCAATCAAAGAAATTTAGCTACAAAGCATGAAATGGTTTAAAGATTTAACAATTTTTACAACAGAACGAAAGGAGAGAAATTCTCCATAACTCAGTGTAAGCATGCAAGAAAACCAGGTATTGAGAAAAGATCAACATGGTCATGTCTCAACCAGCAAGCAAAAACTGGAGGATTATCCATCCGAACAATTCATTACTATGTCTGCCCCTTTGTGCTCTAAAACAACAGTGGGAATTTAACTACTCTCCTGATTTTAAATGGTCAATTATAAGATGGAATTATTCTTGCACCAAACATTTAACAATCATTTAAGAAGACAATAGATAGTCTCGTATTGCTATCAAATAAAGTTGTCTTCTTGAGCAATGCAAACTCACTAAGGTCCATATTTAGACACATATAATGCTTAAGTACTTAATTCACAGCAGGAAAAATGATGCCTTTTCCAAACTTTCCCTCATCAATCGACTCAATAAAGGAGCATAAATACATAATTTAAGAAAGAACGAATGATGAGGATAGCCTATATTTCCATTAAGAACTAGATGCACAAAATGTTCTTGTCTTCAAAACTATTGATGCGTTTGCATTAATCTATTTCCTCTACCCATTAAAATGCGTAGATATGCTCAATTACTAATACCAAACCAAAGAATGACATGCTTTAGTATTATAATGCCACAGTTTGAGAATAGTTGAAGAGAAAAAAATTTCAGCTGGTATTGCAGTACCTGCAACCCATAGAAGTTGGCTTCCATTTCAACTAGTGCTGCATCAATGTTTGATGCATCTTTACCTCCATCGTCAGGATGAATATCCTACAAGTAAGAACAGATGCAACTTAAATGACAAACATATTCAAATTTTTGAAAAAATGAAAAAGAGGAAACAACTAACAATTCCGGATCAAATACAAATTTACCAACTCAGATTCTGGGATGACAGTCTCAGTTGCAGAAGGAGATAAAAGGTTGCAGCTGGTTAGATCAACAACATATGGGCAAACAAGTGGAATGATATCCAGTGAATCAGGTGGGGTATGCAAAATAAAAACACCACTGGCTGGATCGGTAACATGTGGAACCACTGCACATGATGGCACAGCGCTGTGAGGCACATTATCAGTCACATCTTGCACATTGACCAGAGGCTCCAGCTGGTCTTTATGGCCACTTATCACTGGGGATATTTTTTTGGCCAATATGATCTCCTCAACATTTGACTTCCCATATGTAGTTCCTGTGAAGCTCATTTTCTCAGCCTTCTGGTCAGAATGACATCCACAATTCTCACCAAGGAAAGTAACATTTTTTCTAGTAGAAGTTTGCTGGGAAACATTAAGAACTGAAGTATGAATTTCATGCTCAAGCAAATTTGCACTTGGAGCAGTAGTTTGATGACCTGAATTATGTACGCATTTGGCAGCTTATTAGCATCAGTTCGTTAGTACACCTACGGTTTATTCAAATTCAAATTCATGAAAAGATGGGCTACCTGATGTACCAGAAATTAGATCAACCAGCAAATTTTCATCATGAGGTTGCTCTCTGAAATTCTGGAGCAGCTCCTTCATTTGAGAACTCTTGATCAGTGGGATGTTGCTTACTTGTTCAGCATTCACTTTTCCACTTATAGGAAACAGGAGATTGGTGATACCCTGTTCCATACCTATTAGATTAGATGAGGTGCCATCCACGTGGTAGTTGAGGAAGTTATGTGATAAGCTGTTTGGAGAAGGATGTGAATTGATGGCCCATGTGGGAACCGGAGCACCTGAGACCTGCATATTTCCTACAAAAAAATTTAAATCAAACACTTTATGTTTGACATTAACCTTAGTCAATTCGTTCTTGTGTTTTGCAATGGCAGCAGCTGACTTGTCCTCATAATGCTGTTCACCAGGATCTGAATATTGATGACTTTCCAAGCCCTCTGAAGATTGATTCTGGCATCTTTCATCAGTATGGCTGGTATCCCTTTGAATAGGCTCAACTCTTTTTTCTCCTGTAAACTGAGGTAAATTTGGCAAAGCTAGTCCACTTTGTGAACCAGAAGCCTGAATCTCCAGTAACCTACCTTGTACATGGTGATTAACAATGCTGATATTCTCATGCTGTTGCATTGCCTTTTCTTGTGAAGCAGCCAAGACCAGAGCAGGAGACTGTGCTTTGGCCAAGTTTAAAGGTGAGGATGGGCTTATTCCCTCCTGAGAACAGTGCAATGACATCTCTTTATGCGCCTGCAGCTTTGAATCAGAAAAAGCATGTGGCATTGTCCAAGAGTCGTTAGAATTTATTGAAGCAGAAAGCAGAACCATCGAATCTTCCGGAGCAGTGATGGATTTGTCAGAGTGGAATGCCCTTTCCTTAAGCGTAGGTTTCTTAGAAGATAAACTATCAAAATTGTCTTTATGTTCTCCAGTAACGGCATTAGTGTCAAGTTTTTTGTTAACATTATGGATTGACAATTGCATTTCATGAAGTTGGCCTGCTAGTCCACTATCAACCTGTTTAATAAAATGATGATAATTTGTCAATGTTGCTGTCCCTTGAAGGGCTTCTTTCTGGATACCTGTCTCGCTGTTGCAGTTTTTAGGAGGCAATTGAGAAGTAACAAAGGGATTACTGCTCTCAATGCTTGAACTATTTCCATGGATCTGCAGATGTGCACTCTTGGGATCCCAACACTGCACTGATAGCGGAGAAATTGGAGGAGATAGATAGGCAGATCTGATCACACTATGGGGATTGTTTGATACTGGAGAGGGATAAAAAGCATTCATACCCACGTTAATCTCCAAAGGAGGTGATGGGGAAGCACGCTCACAAAAGCTTGGATTGTGATCCAAAAGAATTCCAGATTGATTAGCTTCACTTGGCAACCCCAGCCCACCAGAATTTTTCCTTGGACTAGGATCTAAGATACTATTGACAGCAACAACATACTGGTAGTCAGGGTTGCTAGGCTGGATGGTAGCACCCTCCAAACATGATAACACTTCAGATTCAACCAAAGGAATTAAAAATAACCGGAGCCTTTGAGAACCCTCAAGCTTTTCAAGTGCATGGTATTCCTCTATCATGTTCTGAAGATCTTCATCAGAAGATACTGATATAAGAGCATCAAGATCTTCACCAGGAAGCTGGTATTTAATGGAATGAGGCTGGCTACAAAGACCTGAAGTTCTCTTCAAAAGTTCTTCCCATGTAACATTTTTACAAATGGATATAATGCGAGTCTCTCCACCAACATATCTGAGTTTGCCATCACTTGGCCTAGGCAAAATCTGACCCCCGGAACTACAGAGGAATTTCATCTTTCCAAGCTGGGATCTGTCCGTAACATTGACTCCATTCAGCATATTGGCATGAGGGGATTCTGAGATGCATGTATCTGAGGCACTTTGACCCAAAAATTCCCCCAAATTACAATTTAGCTCACCAAAAGCTCTCCTAGTTCTATGTGCATTCTCACCATCCTCTGTATCATATCTACTGAACTTTTCAACATTAGCCCCATTTTCATTCTCCTTTAAAGAACCTCGTGCGGATGCAATATCTGAAACATCAGAGGGACACTCAGAATCCATTCTCTTTAAGCCAATAATATGGACAAGATCCCCATAACCCAGCAGGCGATTTTGATCATTCATATTCACAACTCTCTTTTCGTAGTTCGGTGCTTCCATTGGGATCAGTGGAGTACCTTTTGTGGCATTGCGATCTTGGAGAAACTCCACCGAAAATTCCTCCCCTGTTTGGACCGAGACATTGCGTGCACTTTTCCCTGAATTGGAAAAAACAGGTGCTGATCCATGCTGCTGCTGCGGGATCCGTTGGCCGGTGGAACCATGTGGCTCACTCTTCATTGGATCAGAAGTTCTTGGACCTATTTATCCCTACAACATTACCCTATCTAATTCCCGCAATAATACATCTCCCACCAGCAAATCAAACAGATTCAGTGTCTACCACAAAATGGTCTCAACTCTAACTTCAACGCTAAAACAATCCGTTCACACCACAATATAACGTATACTTCCACTATACTGTAAGCGAAACTAATTCGTTAGCCCCCAAAATCAACAGAATACAGAAATTTTATGAACTTCATAAAAGGACTCCCAACCCATTCCAATAAATATACATCAATTAAACTATTCCCCCATTTTCATACAAGAAATAAGTGTAAGCTCCGAAACCCAAATTTCAAAAATGGAGCCAAAAGTTTTACGTAAAAAATAATATCCTTCTTTCCCGCGTATATGAAATATGATGTCCTCCACATTCACAAACCAATACATATGCACAGATCGAAGCACATACCAAAAGCGAAGCAATCGATCCTCTATGAACATTATGGACAGAAAACCAAGAGAAAACGATCAAACAAAAAGCCAAACGAAATTCCGATGCTCTAGAAGTTCATTTGGAAATGGCACCTGCTCATTGCCGGCTTCCTCTCTAGGTGTACTTATCGATGTTTTTTGAGAATACGCATTGGTAAGTGCTTTGATTTTTTTGAAGAAGGGGAAAATACGGCAAAAGGAAGACACAAAAACAAAAACAAAAAACAAGAACAAGAAAGAGTATGGAAGAGCGACATCGCCGAGAATTAAGCTAGCTAGCTAGCTAGGCTAAAGTTACTCTTTTATAATTTTCTAATTGGTAGGCTATAGTTTGGAATCACAGAAAAATTAAAAAAAAGATACAAGTACAAATTTGTGTATAACTAATATCTCTTTCCTGAATTTCGCAAAGTGAAAATTTTGATTTATTGTATGGTGTGTTTTAGCTAGCTAGGCTAGAGTATTAATATTTAAAGGGTGTTTGGTTAAACTGATTAAGGTAGCTAATAATTGATTGGGCCTCAATTAACTCTTTAGTCTTATTTGATAAAATACTCAATCAACTACTAATAGTTGTTTAAGAGTTAATAAACTCCTGATAGCTTTTTCCGATCAGCTGGTGTTGATTGTCTTTAATACTCTTTAAATTTTATTTTATGTAATAGATTGATTCCTAATTAATATTTAAAAATTAACCTAC
>JANIMX020000288.1:754256-765436 GCA_024582655.2 Erythroxylum kunthianum | reverse complement strand
ATAAATAAATAAAATTTAAATAAAAAGTTACTAAATTAATCTTATATATTTATTTCAATTTATAATATAATTTATGATAATTATATTTTTGTCTTATATTTAATCCAACATCTAATCCTGCAGTACCGCGTTACAATATAATTTTAATTAATCTCATTTAATTTTATCTTACCTCACTATTTTGTCCAGTGCTGCGTAACAAAAGTTCTTGGTTGCACTGTTTTTGTTTATATTCTTGATAGGTTTCGATCAAAACTTGATCCAAAAGCGGAGAAGTGTGTTTTCAATGGATATTCTCCAAATAAAAAAGGTATAAGTGTTTTAATCCGCAAACAAAAAAAATGTTTGTATGTATGTGACTTTTCTTGAAAATCAATCCTATTTTGACAAAAATCTTCAGGGGGAGAAAGAAAGAGAGGAAGAACATTTTTTAGATATTTCCTTACCAAATCGTATCATCTCTGATCCTTTGTTTTTAAAACTTCTGAACAATTTGTTTATTCTGAAAATCATCCACACTTAGATGGATCACGAACAGGGGGAGAAATACTACAGAAGGAAAAATTCAGTCCTGAAATTGAGCTCTTGGTTTATTCTCGGAAAAAGACTCAACAAAAGGGTAAAGATCTGCCTGTCATTCAGACACTAGATCAATCAAAACCTCTAAATGAAGGTCCTTCTGGTAGTTCAGGTAATCCTAATCATGATCTTGTCTCTCCTAATCCTATCCCTTCTCCTATAAATCTGCCTAGCATTACACAATCAGACCTTGATATTCCTATAGCAATTAGAAAAGAAATTCGAAAATGCACTCAACATCCCATTGCCAAATATTTATCCTAACAGACTTTCCAATAGTCATAGAGCATTTGTTTTTAATATGTCTAACTTGTTTATTCCAAAAACCGTTGAGGAAGTTATAGGTGACCGAAAGCGGAAGTTAGCAGTCATGGAGGAGATGAATGCCTTAAAAAAGAATGGTACTTAAGAGGTTTTCAATTTACCAAAAGATAAAAAGACCGTAGGATGCAAATAGGTATTTACTGTAAAGTGCAGGGCAGATGATAATGTAGAGAGATATAAGGCAAGACTCGTTACAAAAGGGTTCACACAAACGTTTAGGATTGACTATCAAGAAACTTTTGCTCTCGTTGCCAAACTAAACTCAGTTCGAGTTTTGTTATCCTTGGCTGTGAATTACAACTGGCCTTTAATCACTAGTTAGATATAAAAAAATGTCTTCTTAAATGGGGACTAGCGGATGAAGTATATATGAACATACCTCCAAGTTTTGAAAAAGGTTTTGATGAAAATAAAGTCTGCAGTTGAAAATTTCGTTGTATGGTCTCAAGCAATCTTCAAGGGCTTGATTTGAACGCTTTAGAAAAGCTGTTAAAAGGCCATGGTTATTGCCAAAGTCAAGTTCATCATACTATGTTCTATAAGCATTCAAAAGAAGGGAAATTAGCCATCTTAATTGTTAATGTGGATGATATAATATTGACAGGTGATGACTATTCTGAACTAGAAAGATTGAAGATGGGGTTTGCTAAAGACTTTGAAATCAAAGACTTGGGGCCACTAAAATACTTCCTTGGCATGGAGTTTGCGAGGTGTAAGGAAGGTATTTTTGTTACTCAACGCAAATACATACTTGACTTACTCAATGAAACAGGTATACTTGGGCGTAAAGCAACTGAAACTCTGGCTAAACCAAATCTAAAATTACAGCATGCTAAAGATGAAGATGTGATAAATGTAGAGAAGTTCCAAAGGCTGATTGGAAGACTAATTTATTTATTTCATACAAGGCCTGACATAGTGTTCGTTGTAAATAGAGTAAGTCAATTCATGCATTCACCAGGACAAAAACATTTTGAAGCAGTAAATAGAATTTTGAGGTATCTAAAGGGAACACCTGGTAAAGGACTGTTGTTTAGAAAGCAAGGGCACCTTTCGGTTGAAGTCTACACTGATGCAGACTGGACAGGAAGTGTCAGATAAAAAACCTACATCGTGTTATTGTACCTTTCTTGGAGGGAATCTAGTTACTTAGCTCAGGGGTGGTAGCTAGAAATAGTGTTGAAGCTGAATTCAGAGCAGTTGCTCATGGGATTTGTGAAGTGCTGTAGATTAAGTGGTTGTTAGAAGACTTGAGAATTCCATGTACTTTACCCATGAAAGTGTACTGTGACAATAAGGCTGCAATTGCAATAGCACACAATTCTGTTCTTCATAACCGGACAAAACATGTGGAAATTGACAAGCACTTTATCAAAGAAAAGCTTAAAAAATGACTAATTTGTATGCCATATCTACCAACCACTGAGCAGATTGGAGATATACTTACGAAAGGGCTGCACAAAAAACAATTTGATCACTTAATGAGCAAGCTAGCAATGGAAGATATCTTCAAGCAGCTTGAGGGGGAGTGTTGGAAATAGAAACTTAGCCAAAGGCCAGTCCTAATTCAAAAAGCAATTTGATCACTTAATGAGCAAGCTAGCAATGGAAGATATCTTCAAGCTAGCTTGTGGGGGAGTGTTGGAAATAGAAACTTAGCCAAAGACGAGTCCTAATTCTCAGGGATATGCTAGTTGTAAAATTAGTTGTAATTATAGTATTGTTTGTAATTCTTTTGTAATTATAGTATTAGAATAGGAAATAACTATAATTATGTCATAATATGTATACTTGATTTTTTCCTTTTTATGTTCCTTGTATTTACCTATTTATAGGTGTTGTGTATCACTTCTAATATATGGAGTAAGAAATAATAATTATACTCAATATTCTCTCTAGTTTTCACTTTTTTTTCAGTAATGAGGCAAGTTACTCTTTGGATATGTTTCTGAGTAATTATGTATATAACCAATGATTCATCCATGTCACTACTCAACCAACAACTTGCAACCTACAAGGTTGGATTGAAGGATCCACTAGTATCTAGATCCCTCTAAATCCACTGTCCTTAGGTATCATTCAAAGGAGCTGAGGGAACTAAGGAAAATTTGCTACCTGATAAGGCACTAACAGCAGGTAGTTTGGGATTTGTCTGAAAGAATGCAACACAAAAGGCATGACTTAGACGGAAACCAAATGGGGTGAGCATTTTATGCACACCAAAAGTTAGTTTGTCTGGCTTTCAATCTTAACCAATTGTTCACATGTCTAGTGCTTCTGCTGCTCAGTCGTACATCCCCTCTTGCTCCCAAATGTCCACAAGAAAATCAACCATTTCCTGTCAAATTTAATATGCAGGAAGTAAGTTTCAAATTCTTTAGCTTCTCGAGCCATATTCGCTCCAGAACGTGTGTGCACAAAGAGAAAGGGAGAGAAAGAGAACTCACAGAGAGAGGAATTGGCTGAGGGAATGGTTTGTTACTCCCAAGTAAACTGTCATATGTTGCGTTCCAACTGCATCAAAGCCATAATTTTTTAAGCTTGCAAGGACAATGAATGCTGACAAGATAACCAGAAACACCTTACTGACAGAAAAAAAAGGCAAAGGTTGATCAAATTCTATTGAGTCTAACTCGTAGTGTCATTTATCCAAGAATATTCAAGAAAGCTCAATGCTTGTAACAATCTGAAGAAGATTTCTCCATACCTTCATGCAAAAAGACAAGACAACTCACACAGTTATGTTGACTCCAAAAACTTTGGATGAATTTCACAATTTCTACAATTCGATCTATTCATCCCAACAAGTTCTATTCAATCTTTGATATAGGGTTAAATACATTAGGACCCCTTCTGGTTTGACCTTTTTTCATCTCAGTCCTAATGTTTTGAAAACTATTAATTTCTCCTTTGTGATATTGTTTAGCTATCACACAATCCCCTCCATCATATTCTGTTAGTTTGTCATATATTCTTTTTACTCAATATGACTTAGTATTAGAATTCTTAAGTTCCAATGCGACATCGTTTTGAAGATATGAATGAACGGAAAATGGAATATGATGGAATGACTTGTATGATAGCTAAACAATATTATGAGGAGGTAAATGAGAGCTTTCAAAATATAAATATTGAAATTAAAAAAATCAAACCACAAGAGGGTCCAGTGTAAACCCTTGATATGAAGTACCAACGTCTGCAAAAAAGACATGAATTCATGTTCTAGGTAAAAAATGAGACCAAATGCATTATCCTCTACAAATAAACGAATATAAGTTACTACATGTGAATTCAGGTTTTATAGAATGCTAGTCCATATTTTGACAATTTTGTCAAATCTGAAAATTTATTTGAGAACTTTTAAATTATTGAATTAGCAATTTTAATAGTTTCCCTAACCTTACCACTTGTAGTTTATTACAGAAAAAATGTCAATAAGTAAGCAAAACACCATCTGCATATTAACGTATGGTTGATTGAGAAAGAGTAGTTAGAACGCACTCTGCCTTTTTACTTAAAAAACAAAACATTAACTGCAAAGCAGATGTAGTGGATAATGGAGAAGATTAAGGCTAATCAAGGTTGTGTACTTAGTGAACCATACTCATGCACTGATGGGTTAACTTATGCCACATAAGAGTAGTATCAAATGACCAGTTCATACATGTTGGAGCCTCAAACAACTTAAAAGAAACTTACTTCAACTTGGGTTCTCGAGACTGTTGTGCCTGGTTCCCAGACCTTGTATTTCCTACCCACTGCTGCCTTGTCTGAGTCCACAGCAGAAGGCCTGAAATCAAAAGTCAACCATATCGTTTAGCTGAATACTCCACAGCAATTATACAAGAGGGTCAATAGCAGCTTTTAGACTTTAGCTAGTAAGTGCTTAGCATAGATAAAGTGCATAGAACTCTTGAAGATGATAAACCGATGAAGTCAAATACAATACAAAGAGTAACAAGAACTTGCCATGATTTACAAACTCAGAAGGAATGTTTCCACAGCCAGTGCCACCAAGTGGATCAAGAGTCTGGTTAACTGTGCTGATTGATGAAACGCTTCCCTGTGACGGAGCTGCACTATTGTCCATATCACAAGTGCTTGTAGTCCAGAAATCTTCAGATATGCTAGGTTTTTTTACTGTTAGTCCTTGGGTTTTTGAACCTTTTGATGGTTCCACTGAAGTAATTAGTTTGGCCTTATTACAGCATCCAAGACAAGCACTGTACTGTTACAAATCACATATAGTCATATAACTGACAGATAGCAGCAACAGTGAACAGATAAGGCAATGTCACATAGATAAAGATACAAAGATAAACATGAAAACACAGAAATTGCATACACACTTCGTTTTGGAGATTGAAACATAAAAGCCATATAGATGCAGTAGAAAAAACAGTTTATTTATGCTGAAAGTCAAATGGAGCTGTCTCACAAGTTAGGATGGAAGTGTTTCACCTTGTAACTTCAATATTACCCAAGCAATTCCTCCCCTTTACTCCCCCCAGTTACAAGATTATGATGTGGTTATAAATGACAGATCTTACTATCTAGTTCCTGAACTAGCCTGGTTAACCTATATTGGAATCTATGACAAACATAAGATGGAACATAGTAACTATTACATAATAGCAGCAATTAAAGAACGCAGAGATTTGTTGTTGGAAGTTCAAGGTATGATAGGACTATCCAAATTGCCACGAGTAACCTAAAAGGCAGAATTCTGCACAATGTCAAGAAGCTCAGTCATGCAAAATTCAATAAAATAATTCCTTGTCTCACGTATCATGTCTTGTGATGGTAAAACATTTTGATTTGGAATCAAACTCAGGACAGGCGGTCAATGAAATGTCTATCAACCACCTAAAAGTTAACATAAATGACAAAAGCAGCATGAAATCATTCTAGCTTAACCAAAAATCTTTGCTTAGCTTGCTGTGCTTCATACCAGACAAAACAAAAATGTTATACATATTCTGACATAAAAACTTGATCTTCTATAGCACTCCTGGTTTCCCATAAAAGGAACCGAAATTAAGACTTGGTAGCTACAAGAACTAAGCAATCAGCAATCAACTTCACCAAGTTCATTTGCACAAGATTTCCGAGTCAAGCCCAACTTTTTCAGTAACTTAAAAACCAAAATTCGCAAATTAAAAAAAAAAATTCCTTTCTGCACTAGTTTCTCAGGAGACAAACAAAGTGAACCAATGAAGTCATGTCGATCAAATTACGTTTAATTAGCAAACAAGGAATCGAAAAACCCCAGAAGAAACCAAACCCAGAAGCATCTCAAGAATAACTCCAAACCCAAGAACACGAATCCAAAAGGCTTACCCCATGCATGCAGAATCCGAACAACACAAAAAGTCGTATCTTTAAGATCGTCAAACGATTCTTGAGGAAAGAGCCTAATCCAAATGAAACCCAATTCAAAAATGGAGAGACTAAATAAGAATTTAAAGAGAAAACCAAGAGTAAGAAACCAGATCAGGCAGAGGAACACTGAGAATTTGTGATCTTTTTACCCGTCAAAGTATGGGTCAAAGCAGTCTCCTTTTTAGCTCGTGCCTTTTCTCTCTCTCTCTCTCTCTCTTTCTCTGTGCCCTCGTTACATGATTTAGGATTGCCCTTTTCCTAGCTAATTTTATTTTTTTCTATATGGTTTTTCTACCCATATTTTTGGTACGAATCTCTTTTATAATTTTAATCGCATCTGGAAAAAAAAAATTCTTATCTCAGTGTGACAACTAACAAGAAGTATAATTTTAACATAACAAAAATAATTATAAAATATATCTTATATAGCATTTCCTAAGATTATTTATAAAAATTACATCAAAAATTAAACTCATTTAAGGTTAAATTTAACTAATATCGAACAAAATTAAAAAAGAGACTATCTTTGCTAATAAAAAAATTAAAGTTTAAAGGATTTACTAATATATTAGAAGTGATTTAAAAAAAAAGGGTTCAAAAGTTTAGTAGTTATATTAGGTGAGATTTATACATATATATATTATTCTCTTCAATGAAAAAAAAGTAGATATTGACTAATAATATGAGGTTTTAAAAAAGTATTTAATCTTAACCCATTTGACCAGTTACGGAGAGGTGAAAATGAGATGAATGGACTGATTAACTTTTAAGAGTTATTACTACGTTGAGAAAAGTGGTCAATGAAGCATAATCATGAAATAGTTGAAATTAATGGACAGGCTACTCTTAGGCATGACATGAAGTCTCGCTGGGTGACTCATATTTTGTATGATACTAATGATATGAATCAACAAGAGGATGATTCGGCCAAGGTTGGAGGTAACATCAAGAAGAAGCGATATCCTTTAACTATTCATAGAGGACCAATGACAAAAGCTAAAGCTATTAGGATGAAAAAAACATTAACTTGCTTACTTGAAGACATTTGAAAGAAACAAGCGTCTATGTATGTAAGAGAGCTTAAAATTATTAACATGATTCAAACATGTTCAAATTATGAAGACAATGATCCAACCCACATTGTTTGAATCGGTCCAACCCTTTGAAGAATAAAACACCAATCAACCTTGACTATGTGTGTTTGGATCTTGGGTTATTATTTTATGTTATTTTGAACTAGTCTTGGTTTATTTGTTGTGAAAATTCAGCATGCTAGAATTAGGGTTTTAATTTTGTTAACTGTGAGTTTTGTTATCTCTTAATTAGAATAAGGAGTCACAAAGAATGAACTATTTAAAACCAATATTTATGGCCTAGTTGTCAAGTTGTGGGGTTGTCATTAAATGGGGCAGTTACAATTTGTATTAAATCATAATTGAATGTTGTGTCTTAGTGTTTTCTTTTTGTAAACGCATGATTTGATGAATATAAACATTTTAGTATTTTTTGTGAGAGTTTTGTTTAAAGTTTTTGCATTAACTTTGGAACTTATCAAACTAATTTAGTTTGTGGCGTTCAACACATAAAATCTTTGTTTTCTTTTTAACTTATCAAAATTGTTAAGTTTGTGGCATTTTGGAGGATTCAAAGTGTTGTTCTAATTATTTTATCATCATTCATTTGATAGAGTGATTGGAATAGTTTGTTTCTTACTTTTAAACTTGAACGATCCAATTTTCTATCAAATGTGGAGGGTGTTCATTTGCATTCCATATGTATCTTAGTTCTTCAGTTATTGGGGTGAATTGGTATATTGATGATTTCCATAATTTGGTATCTTAGCTTTTAGCTCAAGTTTGAGGTTTGTGTATCCATTTATTTGTTGTTCATCTAGTTCTTCGCTCTCTTTTCTTCTTCTCTACCAGAACGTAGCTATTTGTTTTGTTCTTTCTTCAATTTCAATTATTATTAATCTTTGTTTATTGCTGATTTTTTAAAAATTTTAGATATTAAAAAAGTATACAACAACTGAGTTCTAACCTTTTATAGAGTTTTTACCACTTTAAATTGGCCTACCTTTTATTTTATTATTCTTAGACCTGCCCCTGTCACTCCATTGAATTGTTGTAGTCTGAATTGTTTATTTAAATAACTTAGTTGATCTAAGAACCCATAAACAAAACAAGAGTGGTGAAAGGCAAGAGAGGTGATACTAGCATCGTGAAAAGCAATATAAAATGTGAAACATGAGTGGAGTGATCTATTAATCGATTGAAACACGTAAGGGAGTGTGTGAGGCTGTTCTAATGTTTTTTTCCAGGTTTAAGACATGTCTAACAAAGAAAAAAAGTGAGTGTAACGACCCGAACCCTACCCTAGTAGGATTTGTGTAATTAGGTGTGTAAATTTGTTAAATTGGACTAAAAAAATGTGAATTGGGGGCTTTTGTAAAAAGATTTGGGATTAAAGGATGTGGAATTTGGACTTGGGCCTAATCCTTTAAGAAGGGTCAAAGAGAGAATAAATAAAATAAGAAAATTGATGTCTTCTTCTTCCTTGTGTGTGAAGCTGACGAAATCAGTAAGAAAAATAGCAAGGAGAAATTTTGTGAGTTTGGTGTAAAAGACTCGAAAGAAGCAAATATCTAAGGTAAGAGCTTTGTAATGTAATGGATTATGGTTTTCTACCATTTTAATTGTTGTCTGAAGTTGGATTGTATTGATTTGGAGGTTTGTTGATGGTGTTTTTCATTTTTGGTAGAAGAGAAGAAAAATTAGAGTTGGGAACTTTAGAGTCAAGTTAAAGCTTGGATTAAAGGTATGGAAAGTACATTTTGTATTAAGAGTCTTCTGTGATGTGTGAATTTGCATGGTGTATTTTTGCATGCATTCTGTGAAATGTGTTGATGAGTATTTCTGTTTGTTTGGGTTAAACCAGAAAATATAGTTGATTTTATGTTATGTTTATGTGTTTGAGATGAGTAAGGGGTTTGAAATTTTGGAGAGTTTTCAGTGTTTTGGAAGTGAGGAAGATGAAGTAGATAATTTGTTTTGGATTAAAGACTGGTGAGTGTTCTGATTGAGAAGAAGAAGAAAATAATTTGAAGAGGGTTTATTTTGGAGAAGACAACTTTGTTCATCTGAAGAGAGGAGTCTACGATCGTGGTTTTGGCGCCACGATCGTGAGACTTAAAAGTTTTTAAGCCACAATCGTGGAAACCAAAGCACGAATGTGGATTGAGGTTTTCTGCGAATCCACGCTCGTGGCATGCAAACCAAGATCGTTAAAAGAGAAGTACGCTCCTGGCATTCAAGCTACCCTCGTGGGTTGAGAAATAACGCTCGTTGTAGGAAGCCACGCTCGTGAATTGAGAAACCACGCTCGTAGTTTGGAAACCACGTTCGTGGATTGAGGTTTTCTGTGAAAGCACGATCGTGGATTTGAAACCACGATCGTGGCTTGAGGCGAATCAGCGAATACACGTTCGTGGGAATTGTCTGAACGTGAAGGCACACTCATGGTTCTGAAACCACGATCGTGGGTTAGAGATTTTGCAAAAGCACGCTCGTGGTTTTGAAACCATGATTGTGGGTTCTGAGTTTAGGAAAAGTAGGTCGTGCTTTCTGTAATCACGCTCATGGTGTGTTAAACACGAGCGTGGAATCGAGGCCATGCCTGTGGGTGTGAAAGCATAATCGTTGTTCTGAAACCATGATCATGGCAATGCAGCCACGCCCGTGAATGTTAGTCACGAGCTTGGGATTCAGGATTTTGGGCCTTGGTTTTGGCCCCGTGTCTGTTTCTGTTAGAGGCTTAAATCAGAAGGGTTTTTGGACTTATTTTTGGTCCAACTAGAATATTTTGAGCTAGGAATATCCAAATCGAATAATTCCAGTTTTGTTGGTTTCGAAATAATTTTTCCTACGAAGGAAAAATTGTCTAGGTCTGTTTTATGTCCAATTTAGGACTAAGTAAATATGGGCAATTTATGCCAATTTCTGATTAATGTTTGCTTTTGGTCTGAGGTGATAATTGTGACTGTATTTTCTGAAATGTTAGAAAAATGATATAAATGTTAAATTGCGAATTTAGCCTGCCAAGTCCAAGTTGTAGGTATATAGGCATGACTGGAAGGATCCGCAGCTGCTTCTGTTCAGACACTTCGGTGTCTTCTTTTCCAGAAACTATGTGTCTTCTACTCAGAGACTTAAGTCTCTTCTGTTCAGATACCTAGCATATCTTCTGATTTGACCCATTACCGACTTTTGTCAAACGGACTAGCAGGCACTTCTGTTTTCTGATGTGAAAAAGTTTCTGATAATTGATTTCTGAATTGTTCTGTTTTGTATGTGTTCTGTTATGTAGATGACATTTATGCAGTAGTGTTCTTAGTAGATATTGCATGTGTGAGACTTAGTCTCCGAGTCTGTCTGTATTTTTCTGTTTTTGTCCTTTCCCACTAAGCTTGGCAAGCTTAGCACAGAATGTTTTCTCCGTGTAGGTCAGCAGGATCGAGGGAAGGAGCCAGAAGGAATGTCAGCATCGTAAAGGCCAGCAAAGTAGTCAGTCTGAGTCTGCACTTTTGTTATACAATTTTTGTATCGGCCTTCAAGGCCCTTTTTGTAAAATGTACTGTTTAAAGTTTATGTAAATATTTTTGATTAATGAGAAGTGGCTCGACCACGACTTTGGTTTGTTTCGCCGCTGCGTGTGTATGCATGTGAATTGTTTTAAAAAAATTTTCCGCTGCATGTTTGTGATTAAGTGCGAACGACTTTGCTTCCGCATCAATTTGTGAGGATGTGAGAATGAGTGATCGAGTGTGATACCGGTAGCGACAGGCATTCCCTTCTGGGGGTGTCGGGCGTTACAACGGTATCGAGGCTTCGGCCTCT
>JANIMX020000288.1:508821-518892 GCA_024582655.2 Erythroxylum kunthianum | reverse complement strand
AATACAATATTCAATTGAACAAATATTTAATCATACACATGCATGTATGTCATGTTTAATGCATGCTCAATTGATTTTCCAATATATTACTTAATGAAGGATTTCATCCAAAACTTTCTGATTTTGAAATGGCACTAGGAACAAATCACATGTTTCTATCAGGGTTATGGAAATATATCCACAGTTTAGTAAGTCTTCTTAAAACTTATTACTAAATATAAAGTCGTTGATAGCACACGATCACATGTTGACTGGAACCTTGTCACATGGGTAACAAAATTCACCTTTTTATAGTATTATCCATCTTCTTATCTTTATATAAGATAAACATGTTCTACTTGAATAATTATATAGCCATGACATTTTGTGACATGTAGGCATGACCATTAATGAAGATCGTAAGAAATTTTCAATGTTAGCAAATCCATGACTATAGGAAGATTATTTAATGAGGGGACTCTACTAGACTTTAAGTATGACATCTATGTGCATTTTGGAATAGGTTGCAACTCATCCACTAATCGAAGATATTGTCACTACTCTCTCTTAATTGACAAATTAGCATTATGAACCTAACTCATGGCATACCTATAAAGCTTCAAGATATAGAGATGAGATAGGTGAAAAAATTGTTGACGAACAAAGAAGGAGAAGGTTCAAGAGTGAGTTGAGATTTGGATTAAGAAGAGTTATGACGGAGGCCAAGATGTGGCGAGAGAATTGGTGGGAAAAGATAAGACAAAGTGTTTAAGGAAATTTTGATAACAAAAGTAGGAAGTTATGTAAGAAATCATTCTTGTCATTAATATTCCTACTTTTATCCACATAGTGACTACTTGAAAAAACATTGTAGAGATAGTGAAACAAAATATTGTAAGGAAATTGGTGTCAATATGTTCTTAGTCTTATTTTAACCTTTATTTTCATATTTCTTTTCATTTTCAAAAGAGAGGTGAAGGAATGACAAAGGGGAAAAATTTAGGGATGAATTAGTTATGAAGATTGATTGCTTAAGGATAACAAAAAATATTAGGTTATTTGTTATCAGATGGATAACTTTTAAGCCTAAATAATAATTATGTAGAATATTAAGGTGCCCACAAAAGCATGCTCTATTAGCTATATTAGTAAATTACTAATGTAGATAACATTTTAACCTCAGCTTTGAGACTAAATTAAAAAAATGAGAAGGTTAAACACTAAATTAAAAAATATCAAAATTTGAAGTACTTGTGAATTCGTTATTTCTAAAAAAACAATCTCTATTGTAGTTTACCATTAAAAATGTCTTGGCTTGTTAAAATTAAAATAATTCTAAGATTACAAAAACCTGTCATGAATTTTATATTAACTGTTGTCATCAAAGTAATTAATAGAGGGTTACATGACAAATTATTTTTACATCAATATCACATGTGGTACTTATAGATTCACTATCCAAATATGATCAAAATAACCTAACCCATTACCAAAACCCACATCCCAACAAGTATATTTCTATGATTTCATTTACTTCCAGGTATCCTCTTATGATTTTAAAAATAGACAAATACTCCCTATAGTTTGAAAAATATGTAAACAAAAATCATGTTACTTTTTCAAAACTTAAATAATGTCATTTACTATAAAGAAATAAAAAAACAAAAGTATTACGAAAGAATCCAATTCATAAATAAAATATATGCATAAATATGTCAAAGCATTTAGTGAAACAGATATCAATAATATGCATTAACATATATCAGCTTATATTATTTACCATTACCACACACAAAAAACTCAAGTATAAAGACATAAACATGCCATTGTTTATTATTCCATGGCTAACAACACCTACCATGTATAAATTGTCCTACTTTTCATATCAAAAGCCAAAAGACAAGTGTAAAAGATATTTTAAAAAAATACTTTCTCTGAACTAACATTGCATATGATATACATCTTATATTACTTGCACTAATAAAAACAAAAAAAAGGCAACCATCAACTAATGTTATATGTCATAAATTGTGTTATTTATCTTTAAAAAAAATAAAAAGGCAAATGCAAGGATATAATATATATTCACAAATACTCATTTAGTCGCCCAAAATAAAAAGCACCTGCAAATTTCATTTATATATTCAATCTTGCTCTTTTTGACCACTGAGACCCATGCCCTTGTGACATTGCTTGGAAAACATTACAATATTGGTTACTCTGACTTGATATTATTGGTATACCCTACTGATTAGGACATTGTAGTTGTCTCCTTCTTATACAAGTCCTCTTATTGTGGTCAAATTGTTTGAAACCTTGCATGCCACTTATAATCCCTTTTTGGTTGCCTTATATTGATTATATATGTATCATTTTTGCCCTTGCCTTCTTTAGTCTGCCAACCTTTATTGTGAATTGTAGAGGCTTTACTTTAACATCATGATTCTCATTTGTAGTTAGTCAATGATGTTGACTTGGAGCAATTGGTAAGGTTACTCCTTTGTAACCGGAATGTCACGGATTTAAGTCACGAAAATAGCTTCTTTGTAAAAAAAATACAAGGGGAATGTTGTGTACAATTGATGACCCTCAACCGACCATCGCAAAGCAGAAAAACTGAGTTTTTTGTGTTTAGTTAATCAATGATGTTCACTTTGCATTAGCAAAAAGTTACAAATAGGTTAGCAATAATGAAATGAAATTGATAAATTCAAATGCAATTCATTTTATGGTAGTGATGCTCACATGAAAAAGGACATAATTAGTAAGCATATGCTTGCAAGAAAATTTCCTTATTATAGAGTTTACTAGTATATTCCTCAGGCTTACCTTTATAATGTTTAATAGCAGCACATGCTTACTGGAAAGGAATTTCAATGATTTTTCACTTTATATAGATGCTAATGAATTTATCTAAATTAACCATATGTTGTCTAAAATATATATGCTCAATTTTAAAAAACTTATTTCTTAGGTAAATGATTCATTGTGCTTTTCCATTCCCTCCAATTTTATAGAATATATTCATCATAGCACTTTTCATCATATTAAGCATGGTCAAGATAAGTTTTTCTTGAGCCTTTCTAATGTCGGTGTTGATGCTTTCTAAGTGATTGGTAAACATCATATCATACTTCACTCTTGGATTATGTGTGTCTTTACATCATCTTCTTAATGGAATGCATTTTAACTAATCATTTGATGTCTTATTAACTCTCTCCAATTGTTTTATATACACCTATCTTGTTCATTATATGTACATGCCTTGTTACATTCTATATAACATCCTTCATAATATTTTAACGTTTTGAGTTGCTTCTACATATTGGCATGGATATCTCTAATATGATATGTTCAATTCCTAGTATATTATCATTGAAAACTTGCTTTAAATCCTATCAATATATATAAAATGTGATTATTAGACTAAAATATGAATTCGAACTCTAAAAGAATTATATTACCTTTTACCTATCTAACATATAAACTTATCTCATTTTTATAACTTCTAATATCTTGCTCTATGCACTCTAAGAACCATTTTCAAGTGACTTTGTTCTTTATGAAAATAAATGCCTAGACAATGGGAAATATGTTATGTTAAAATCTACACCAACTACTATAAGCAATTATTCTCCATTATCTATACAAATAATATGCTTGTCAGTTATCCAAAACCCCTTCTTGCACGCATTTACACTTATGTAACATCACTCAAATAAGCTATTTAGATACTTGATGATTAAAGAGCTCTCTTTGTTGAACTGTAAAATAGTTAACTTCTTACCTTAACAAATTGTTTACCATTCTACCTCATTAGCATTTGCACAATTATGGATATGGTTTAAATTCCTTCTTGTCATTGATTTGGATATTGTAGTCCCTAACTATAGCATTATTCAAATCATAAACTATTTAATTAAAGTTTCCTCTAAAATTAAGACATTTATTTACAATCAAATTAAACTGACACCTTTTGTTATAGTACTCCCTCCTACATTCATACTTAGATGTGTAGATCTTGATTTAGAAAACATATTTCTTTTGTTATGTTTGTGAGGCATGTATCTTTCTCCCATACTTCTTCTTATATATAGCTAGAGGTGGTAAAAACCCACGGCCCAGCTTGACCTAGTCTGATTTGGCCCGACTCAACATGTAGTTAATAGGCTTAACCCTATTTGATTGGACTTTGGACCAGGTTCAAATTTTAAAAGAAATTAGGCTTTGGATTTGGGCTTAACGATCTGATCCGATCTAAAACATAACTATATATATATACTAGCTTTCATCTTTTTCTTTGCCATTTTTACTACTTTCTTCCTTCCTCCGTTCTTTTTAATAATTTAATGACCTTTTTTTCCTCTTTTCGATCCTTGGTTGGAAATCTTCTCATATTGTTGGCTAGGGAATCTTTCTAGTGCTAAATCTTCTTTCTCATATTTTCTTGGTTCTTTTCTTTATTATGCTGCTTTTGTCTTGCTTCTCATATTTTCTTCCTTTCTTTCCTTATTTTGCTACTTTTTCTCCTTAGTTGAGGAATATAACTATTTATGATTATTTACAATAATTTAAGATACTAGAGATTTATGAATGGGTTTCTTGAACAATCTCATACTTGTTCTTTCTTCTCAATGTTCCTTATTACTTGCATTAGAATTTTTAAGCTCGTAGAAATTTATTTCTAGTGGTTAAAAGTGTAGATTTATAGTGAAGAAGTTGGAAAAGATTGATCAACATTGGTTGGTACCTTGATGGGTCAGCGGGTTAGGTCAAGTCAATTATTAGGCGGGCTTCAAAATGCTTAAAGTTCAATTAGGGTCGAACTTAAGCGATGTGAGCTAGACTCAATCAAATTTCAGACTTGACTTGAACCGTTGGGTAACCTCAGGCCCCGACATAGCCCATTGCCCATTCTACATACAACTATTATCCTTGATCTCTTATTCTTCACATATTTAAACTCAAAGCTTAAATTAACTCATAATTGCATAAAACTTTTTAAATATGTTTTATGAATTAAACAACATCCCAACCTGTAATGTAATCTTAGCTTCAAATCCCCTTTCAAAATCATACTTTAACCATTTAGGCTTTGTTCTTTTAACATTTTTTTAGCCCTTACATTCACTTCCAAATGCATTTGAGTCGACATACATTGACTCAACTTTTGCATCTATACTAGTTGACTACTACTTGACTATTGTCTTTAGCTTGGGACATTACTCCTCCTATACATGCATTTGTTCACTTTAATAGTAAAATATATTCTAAGAACTTCATAAAAATATCATCCTCCTTATCAACACTTACATCCTCAAAATCATTAATTATAAAATACTTTAACTACAAATTATCAATATAGCCTTCCATTAAAGTATCTTTAATTGTGAAATTTAATTTAATATTTTTAGAAAGTCAAACTTCTTTTAGAACACTTTTAACTGCAAAATTATAATGTAGTTTTCCATTAGTAGGTACATGTAATAAATAATCAACAACTACATTTTGCTTAAAACATTGATCTTGTATAATTTGTTCAGTATACAACATCTTAATTTGTTTCACTATCAAGATTCATAACTTCAACTTTTTCATTAATTGTCTCATTGTTGAAACTACTCTTTTTAAAAAGTATTTTTCTTATTATAGGGTAATCATCTTCATTAATGTACACCTCCAAAATCTTATATTTGTGCTTCTTTATAAGTTGTACAAGTCAACTAAATGTTCTTCACAACTTAATCCTTCTTCAAATGTTTAGCGTGGGAACTTATACATGAAATCTTTGACTAGTCCATACCCCAAATCTCTAGTATTATTATATATAAATTGAAGTAAAATTAGGTAATTTGGATATAGTTCAAATAAAAATAACTATCCTCCATTATATCTCATTTAAGGTAGCAACTTGAACCTACTTCTATGCCAAAATAGAATTTCCAAACATATATCGAATAAAGAATAAATATATTATAAGTTAAATAATAAGAAGACTGGGAAAATAATATTAAAAAAAAGAAAGAATAACAATATATGATACTAATCTCATTAAAATCACAAATTAAACAAAGCTAAGATAACTAAAGGACTAGCACATTCCACAAATAGTAACCAATTCTATAAAACAATTGTACAAATAATGATTAGGAAATTCAACAACAAAAAATCCACAATCCCCCTATTTCAAAAACCTCCGATTTTAGAAATCACAAATTCCAAAAACTCCTTAATTTCAAAAACTCTCAATTTCAAAAACCCTCAATTGTAGAAACTCCTAATTTCAAAAACCTTCAAATTCATAAATCTTTAATTTCACATACACCCAATTTTAGAAACTCCCTTCACAAAACCTCCAATTTCACAAACATTAAATTATTGGAACCCCCAATTTCACAAACCATATATACTATAACATAGACATGCAAGACAAATTTCCTATCTCAAATAACTAACATATTTGAGTTTCCATATATGTATTCCTCTTAAAGGCTCCATATCATATCATGTTTGACTTTCAATTTCTTAGAAGTGCTTCACTAAGATGATAGATTTGCACCTCTAACACCTTCTGAATCGATAAGAATTGTTTTACTCTAAAAATATCAACCTATAACACGATTTAGAATTCAAACAAGAAAAATATCAAATTCACAGTAAGTTTGTTTATGTTCAGATGAAATTATGTAATCAGGTCTACAACATGAGAATACAAATCGAGCTTCTAGGTAAGTATTTTACACGCGTCAATTACTTTTTTCACGTGGGCACCAAGTACCATGTAACTAGGTTTAGTAGTAACCCTTGTATAAGCGTAGGTTAATTTAGTTTCGAATTTAGTCTCATTTAATTTTAACCCGAACAATATAAACTTATGATACAGCTATACCAAACGTGGAATAGGATTAAAAAAAAAATAGTCTTAGGACAATTTAGACAGTCATATATACCAACACACCCTTAAAAGTTAACAAAAGGGACTATATAATAATTTTTCTCAACTTTAGCGAATTTTAAAAGTATAAAAGAATTTAGAAAAAGATAAATCATAAAGAAATTTAGTGTTTTTTACTCGACAATTTAGGTTTCAATACCTCTAAAAGTGTTTCATCACTTATTTATTATGAACAACTTTACCTAATCTAAAAACATCCTCCTCTCTTGCTACATCTTGATTGAATAAAAAATATTATTTATTTTTTATTAATATCACTTCTACTTAAATTTCACTGGATATCCATACATGCACCACTTTTTTTTTTTTTTACTTTTATTACCTTTACACTATCTTTAAACCTAAATTTGAACAAAATAATAAAACCATCTTACTTGTCCTTTATATAACATATATAAGGACTATACTTTTAACATACAGGTATTTTAACAATTCATTTGATTCCTTCATCAAATTTTTTAATTATTAATACTTTCATCATTTCAATAGTAAATTTTACTTAAAAGTTATAAAAAATTAGTTCTAATTTCTTCAAAAAATAATGAATAACTTATTTGATTTTAGTGATGATTTGCAACTAATAGACAAATTGCCTTCTCCAACATTTTTTTAACCGAAGGTTCAAATTTTTATTTAGATCTTGCTACTAGAAAATTATTTAGATTTTGTATTCAATAGATAAATTCAAAGTTTTTACTATTGTCCCAATAACCTAATATTTAATGATAAAATTTTAAATTAATATTTTGCATATTAATTTACATTTATTTTATAGTTATGTAAAAGGACCTTTAAAAAGAATTGGAAACTTAATGATTGGCTCAGTCTACAAATATTTTAATTTTTTCATAATTATCAAATTATATCAACTTGTTTCCACATATATAAATAATATTGAACATGCATATATTTATTTGTATAAATTTTAGAATTTTTTTATTAATCCTATTATATCATAAAAAATAAAAGTAACTCTTTTCTAAAAAGTATGCATGTTTATTATATTATGGTAAAAGCAATTAGTATTTTATTATAAATTAACCTATGTTGAAAAAATTCAATTACAAAAAGAATTAATGTTTTTTATAGAAAAGTGAATTTGATTTTAGATTTGTAAAATAATAAAGTGTTATTATAACAATTAAAACATCACATAAAAAGTTTTAAAAAAACTTAATATCCATGAAATATCTTAACATATTTGATAAATTTTTATAATTATTATCCATATTCATGTACTATTAGGAGTGTATTAGACTTTTATAAATAAGATTTTTAAGTTTATAATTTTAAATTTTAAATTTTTTATTAAACTTTAAAAATAAGAATTTTTAAGTTTATAAAACAATAATTTTATATATTTTTCAAAAGTACACACTGCAATTAATAACTATACATATTTTTTTGTGATTCTCATATTTTTTTTATCACATTTATAAATATCATTTGCATTTCTAAATGGAAAAACGTACACAACTTTTTTTGCATTTTCATATAAAAGGGTGAAAGTCAAAATAATTAATAATAATATTTTATCATATTTATTATTAGATAATTATAATAGTATTGTTATTAATTACATATTGTCAAAATAGTTGATATTTATTTTACAGGGGGTATTACGAAAATAGTTGTACAAATTTTGAAATAAAATGGTTACAAACTAATCAAGTATGCTTGTATATGAAAAGGTAAGAAATTTTATTTGAACTTCAAATTTATATTTCAATATGAATATGTAGAAATAATTTACGTAATATAAAAATTATTTAAACTTATTTCAATTGCTTCAACTTTCTCTACGAACATATAATTAATCTCCTTTTTGTATTCATTATAAAACTATTATGAAAAACATTTCTTATTAATTTAGCATAAAAAATTATAATAATTAATAAAGAACTATTATAAATAAAAATATTATAATTATAATAGTAAAATAATTGAATAATTTAAAGAAAACGATGCATAAGATCAAATTTAGTTCTAGTAATTATACATAACAACATGGCTAATAAAAGAACATAACAGAATTTCAAATTGATAGACGTGTTACTAGATAAACAGACTGCTCTATATAACTAGTGATTATTTTAAAGCATACAATATAAGAAGTTCAATCCATCCAACATTTTAAGATGTACAAGGCCAAGGGCCGTCTTCATTTATGCAACTTTCACAAGCAAAAATAATAAATCTTCTTAACTTAATGCACCCTCAACTATGACATCAGAAAAATAAATACCAGTCTCTTCGGCCGCTACTCAGCCTACCAAAAATAAATACCAGTCTCTTCTCCAGATAAAGGAAGAAGAGCAGGACAAAATAAGGAAAAGGAAAACAATACAGCTGCTTGCTTTTCTTGTTTTATGTTCTTCAAAAACGTGAATCGAGTGCCAAATAAGTACAAACTGCTTTTATGTATATCAATAACGCGTTACATAGATTGTTGATTACAATATTTGCAAAATAATACTGCTGCAAAGTGCCAAGCACTCCCAAACCAAACAAACACGAGTGGGCTAAGACAAACAAGAAAGAGGGTGAAACCGATGTTGCCTTAAGGTACCCAAAGGAAATATGAGGGAGCCAGAAAGAACCCACTCCCACAACGCATTCACAAAAGATATACAAGTAATGAATACGACCAACCCAAAACTCACAATCCCATCCTAAACAAACCAAATTAATCATGGCTAATGGCTATGCATCAATGGTTGTACCTGTTCTCGCCTGTGATATACGGTTAGCATAGATAGTCACCAATCGCAACTGCGTACTGTTAAGACCCTCCAGGTAAGGCAAAAATGCTTTTCCAAGCATTATATAAATATCCACCAGACAGAAAACAACAGTCTGCACCAAACACACACACACACAACAAAACATAAGAAGCAAATACTATAAAAAGCAGATTTTGAAGAAGCTTTCCGAAGAAACCAAAAAACAAGATTTTAAAAAGAGGAAAATTTTAATGAAGTATATCCAAGGATTCAGTGCCTTCAAGAAATGTTGCCTGTGCTTGACTGACTGAATATAATATTTCTCACTGTGGGTTGCGGTTATTTTCCTATATGTAGCATAATAAAAATGCAAATCCCATTACCTTGCGAACATCAGCACTCTGGTTTCCAAAG
>JANIMX020000288.1:493571-508721 GCA_024582655.2 Erythroxylum kunthianum | reverse complement strand
CTTCAAAAAGAGCAGGCAAAAATGACGATAACTGGGCCATAAGTTCCTCTTGAGAGAGCCGGGCAACAAGCTGAAAGAAGATCAAATAATTACTAAACCTCATAGAATATCAAATGAAACTACAAATTGGCACGTGAGATATATGCTAACATAATCCTTTAACTTCTCTGCCAAGGGGAAATACCTTAGTCAAACAATTTATACAAGTCACGAGAGTTTTTTCATCTTCAGTAACCAAAAGAGGGACAACAACCTGCAGTTTCAGTAATAGACAATGAAAAAGTAAAAAAGGAACCAACATGGATATTTGTTTTTATCAAAAGAGAAGAAAACTTTTGAGGTACCCCTCTAATATGTGTGTGTGAAAGAGAGTGAAGAGAGAGGGGGGAGAGAGAGAGAGAGAGAGAGAGATAGATACACTTAAACATCTGAAGGGATCATATTGAGACAACACAATTGTCAAACATTGTTCAGCTTCATTTGAAACCTGAATATGGATGGAAAAAATAAGACATTAGAGATTAAGGTAAAATAAAAAGAGACTGAAAACTAAAATCAGAAAAGGAGAGATCAATTACTTTTGAAGTTATATCTTTTGTAACATGAAGCAGCTTCTCTATCACAATTTCAACAGAGTCCTCCATGGCATCTTTCTGGAAACATGGCAGGAATAAAAAGAAACTTTGAATGATTATTGATAAAGAAGGAAAGCAGTTGACAACCAATAACAAGCAAGACCAATACCTGGTTTTTGAGCATTTCAATTATTAGTGAAAGAGCGAGTTCCCTGATTGATGAATCAGAATCATCTAAGACTTCAAGTACAGCAGTCAAAATCTGATTAAAGTACTGCCAATAATGGCATTGACATTAACTAAGTTAGACACATATAACATAGAGGGGAAAAAGTGATCCAATGATGGACCATGGTTCATTCAAGGGCAACCATGTTGGAAGAGAGAAGTAGAAAGAAGCTCCTCAAAAAATTAATAAATGACAACATATTCTTGGTGATGAAATTGCTAACCGTATATCAAAAAGTACACAAACCCTAATATATTGTTAATAGCATATGATGCCTTTTAATTATCATAAATTCAGGGCAGTATAGTAGGAAAAGACATGCAAGACCCAAAATCTCTTATTACAAAAGAAATTTAGCCAGTATCATTATGATAGTTCATGTGAAATTATTGCCTGCACTGATAATGTAAACAATCAAAGCTACATTATTAGCATCACACAATTGTGCATCAAAATATCAAAGGGTCATCATATGACCGAGAACCAGAATCCACAAAATGTACGAACAAAAAGAGGAAAAGGAAAGAGATTCTGATTATACTTTAGACCAAACAGACTGATCACTAGCCATTGAAGCTTTGATTAGCTGCTGAAGAGCACTGCGCTTGGCTCCTGTAGGGCTTTCGTTACTTCCACTGCAAATCTAGAAACAAAAAAGGTGTATCTTCATGACTCGCAAACTTGCAGGTGCTCATGAAACTGGGTTTCAAATCAATTGTTAGCCAAGCAAATCATGAGGTCAGATATCTCACCAGGTGAAGAATTTGAGGGATACTAGGGCCTGCATCTGTAAAAGGGTTGATCTTTACAGCAGCAGGTTTGTGATCAGCAAGGTCCGACACAGAAGCAGTGTCAGGGTAAAGTCCAAGGGTCTCAGTAACCACAATAGCTTCAGATTTCACCATCCCATTGGTGGCCAAACGTGGAGTAGACAGGGCATCAAAGTTCATGCTATTATCAACATTTTCCAGTATAGAGTGGGTTCCCATGTTCTGACTTGTAGAATTGGCTATGCAAGCCAAATCCCTGCTACCAGTCTCAAAATTCTGATACAAATTCTCATGAGTCTCACCAGAAGCTACTGGGTCAGTAATTCCTGTAAACAGTGTTGATTCTTGGTTAGAGCTCCACTTCCTGCCCCCATCACTATCAATTGAACCAGAACAATACTTTCCAACTAAATGACTTCTCTTTGATACACTCATATATCCTTCCTCTGAAGATGTTCCAACAACATCAGATGGATCATACAAGGACTTAGACCGTTGTCGTTCTTTCTTGTTCTGTAGATAGTTCATCAAGTCCACCTCAATTCGAGGTGAGTATTGTTTAAGAGCTCGTCTTAGAGAATTTTGTTCTTCAACTGACAAACTAAGAATAAAATGAAGAACAGCTCCTGAGTCAAAGTGGGAATAAACTGATAAAATGCATGCAATAGCTGCTTCCTTGAGCTTTGTATTCTTATCATGGGCCAATGGTGTCAACTTAGCTAACCATAGCTTCAAGATGCCGATGTTACCAGCACCTTCAGAATTCATTGCATGCTTATTAAAGGAATTAATAGCAAATTCAATAACAGCTAATTTGGCCTTTGGAGATCGTTGTTCATCCAGTGATCGGAGTAAGGAAGGTAATAGAGTATCAACACCATAGGTTTTACCTACAATCTCCAAAGTAGTAGAGCAAGGTTGCCTAACCAGTTCCTTGGGATCAATTAAACGTGAGAAAACATGCGGCAAGATTCTTTCCATGAAACTCTCAAAGGGCTTTCGGCATGATGGAATGATATCTGCAAGGGTTGAAAGAGCTGCTTGTGCAACTTTATGATGAGGGTCATCCAAGTGCTGGAAAAATAACTTCATTACTTTTTCAAAATTTTGTAGAACTTCTTGAATCCCTTTTGTGCCGTGCTGCAGTAAAGATCGAAGATAATTGAAAGCAGCCACCCGAGCATTCCAGTCTGAACTTGGACTGAGTCCCTCACTCAAAGCATCACCGAGAGATGAAGGACCTTCCACATAAGTTGACACATCCCCAAGGGAGAGCTGGCTATCATCGAAACTCCTTCTCCTTCCAGCAGATATCCGCCCAGTTACATTTTTTCTTAGAAGTGGTTTTTGGAAATTGGGAACAGAACTATTGTGTGAATCCCTGAAGTTTACATCTTTGTAAGGTGTATCCACATACTGTCTGTAAAAGTTTGAGTTCACAGAATGCCTAGCCTCCCTTAAGTCATTGTTTTCTTCAATAAAGCCTCTTTCAGAAGCCCTTTTTCCTGATAACGATGACAATGCCGACACAGATTCAGTTGCTGCACTACTACGGTAAGATAGTTTAGCAGTTTCTTTGGATGCTTGAATTTGAGTGATAATGTCAGACAAAGCCAAGCCACCATTACGGTTACCACCTTTGCTGATGTTGGAATCTGTTGATTCAGCCATCGAAGAGTTTATAAGGTGATTGGACGCTGGAACAGCTGCAGGGAATGGTGGATCACGAGAAGATGGAGGTTCAACTCCTGTGCTAGGAGCAATAAAAAAAAATTAGTCGCTCAGAAATGATACGAGATTTAGTTCACCAGTCATTGAACACTCTTAAACTTAAAAACAGAATCGGATTTCTGTCCTACTAATACAACACTTTAATGGAAGTCATTCAGTACCTAGATCCAAGCTAGATGACCGAAGACTTGAAGGATTTTGTTTGTCAGATACTTCCAAACCTCTAAGCATGCTTTCAATTGCCGTAACTTTCTGTTTGCTAGAATGCAACACACTTTCCAGACTACGCTCACTTCCTTTACCAAGAGATTTTGCCTGTGAAAACAGGAGGCCTGAAGAAAGTGAATTCCCAGATGACAAACTTGAAGTTCTATCCATTGCAATTATGGCAGAAGTTCCATATCCGGGTAAGTTTGAGGGGGCAGATGCCTGCGAGGCAAATGACATCTGAGAACTTCTATCCCGTAGAGAAGGAGATGCATGTCGCCTATGCAAACCCCCATCCTCTTCATTAATAAGCTACATAAAAGAATGTGCCACTGTAAGAAAAGCTGAAATGAAAGCCATCAAGATATAGTCATAGGAAAGAGATAAGTTGTACCCGTTGAATAACAGGATCAAAGGATGAAAATAAGCGACGTGATCGTTCCGGCCAAGTTTTTGCAAACATTCTATAGCACATTCTTGCAGTTGACCGTACCTGTCAGATTACATAGATTATAGACATCTTTGTGACTTCAAAGCACATATGACTAAATTATCAGAATTAGGCATCTCCATTACTGTTCTCAGTCAACTCAGTGAGCCACTAGATTTCTTGTTTTCCCATAAACTTAGAGAAGCATTATCATTTAACCTTAAAGCATGAGATTTTCAATGTGGAGGCATGAAAGAGCAATTCACACAGCTGCAAGGGTCTCAGGAAAACCTTCTACGCAAATATCAAAGAGTTGCAATATCCTTAATTTAAATACCTCACTCATTGCATCTGCAACACAACACCTTATTAGATCTTCATAAAGATCAGCTGACCGCTGTATTTCTGGAGCATCAGGCCAATGCTCTAGAATCAACAGAGCATATTCGCAACATCTGAAGTTCACGGGTAAATGCAAATGTGACATATTAAACATGTGAAAAAATAATCATACAGAACAAGTTGGTTGATAGTACCTTGCACGGAGAACTGCATTGCGGTCATTCTTTGCACAATCAGCTATGCGAGGAAGCACACGAGAAACTTTGCAGTTACGTAACATCTGGAAAAGAAGAAAACTATGCAATGAGAATAATATCTTCAGAAAAAAGAGATGTATAAATTAATGTGATGGTAGAAAGGTAGATCACCGTTTTTATGCAGTTATCTGCAGACTCTGCAATCACAAGTACAGTTATCACAACCAGCTTGAAAAGGACCTGATTATGATAACAGAATAAAGGACATAGTCTCAAACCTAACAAATAGTAATAAACATCTCACATGTTAATGGAGTAGAAGCTGAAAAAGTGAGAACTTACAGGGATGAACATCTCAGCACATGCCTCAAAATCACCCAAGAGCTCCTTCGACAAAAAGCATAACAGGTGGCAAGCCTTGAAGAATGGAATACCAAGTTAGAATCAGATACAGGAGATATACAGTTTGAAAGATCTTTTGTTGATAAACAGATCTAAGGATGATTTAAACTGGGGGGAAAGTTCTCAAAGCAATATTACTGGCCATGCTGCATTTTAAAGCACCAAAACATTCAATATCCTGTTCCAATATTTACAGCTACAAGTATAAGAGATTGCAAACACATATATCATTCCTACTTGAGGCACACAAAATTCCACGCTCCAGTTCTAACAAATTATCAAATCAATTGTCCTCACTGATATTTCCAAAACCTGAGCCACCCTTACCTTAGCTTACTCACATATACAAGCACAGAGAGAGAATACTAGCTAATTAAACCACATAAAAGTATGCAGAGCATAGGAAAGATTGCATAAACCATCACACACTCCCAAACAAAAGTCTTAACGGTTGTTTGAAAAGCAAACACTGAAATAAAAGTTATTTCAGCTTTGACATAGTCTCCTAAGACGAGAAGATAGAATTTTTTTAATCTCCATAGAGTTAGTAAAAGAATTAACTATACCTGTTTCACTATGCTAGACCTTCGATCAGACAACTGGGTGCTTAGTGGACCAACAAGTTGCTTCAAGATCCCCGCAAAAGATGGATAATCAACGGCACCTGAAATCGTTCAGTACATTGAAACTCTCAATTTTACAGAAATAAACCTGATTTATTTACAAAGACTAACATTCAATATGGGAAAACTGGAAGGTACAACAAGTTTGCACCAAAAAACACAAAAGATAACAGATAACAGAAAAGGAGAAGGAAGGGTGAGTTTCCTTTCTAGATGCATATGGTATACAAGGGCAGAATGCTAAACAACAAGGATTCAATTGCAACATGCAAATGGAAACACAAACATAAGTAGACTTTATATATGCATGCAATTAAATTATGAAGTATATCACTTTCATAGTGTCAAAAATCTACAGAAGGAAGAAGTCCCATAGGATAGAAAAAGAAAAGGAGATAAACCTTCTAACATATTTTTTTAAAACAACATTAAAAAGGACACGAGATATTCATAGACCAAACTAGAAATCACTTGGTCAAGATGCAAAACACAGACATGATGAGCATAATAAAATATAAATTGAACTAACAAAAAGACCAGATGAGTGAAGGGACAAACCTCCTAAAAAAAGGCCTTCAACTCTCTGCATGGCTGCTATGCGGACAGACCAATCCTTTTCTGGAATTAAGGTAGAAGCAATCTTCTCAAATTCCCTTACTAGCTCCTTTTCTGAGTAAACTTGAATAGGTTCAATAGGTTTCTCGGTTACATCATTTGCAGCTGCTTTATAGGAAAATAAATCCAGTATCAATTTGTATACAAACACAATTTTTCTTAATGATTGAAATATTTTCAAACATAATCAATATAATTATATAAGGAAAAGCTTTGGCAACGTGAAAACTTGATTTCAAAGATAAGAATTTGGGACAACTAAAACTTGTGAACAGTTTTCCATTTTATTCCATGAGGGTAAAACAAAAGTTTAAAAGATTTCCTATGATTGACTAACTATTAGAGAATCATGAGAGATGTATAGTACCTCAAGAGCAAAGTTTACAAATGTAACACAAACGTCTCATGGAATATGATGTTAAAATATGCTAACCTCCAAACAAAGACATCTCCTTTGAAGAACTCTTGGCCTTTGGGCTGCTTTTCTTGGGGTTAAGACTCATGAGCTTCATTTCTCCAGTAGCAAAATTACCCACAAGCCCTTCAGCAGGGCGAACTTGTGGTTCAATCTTCTCTAGCCTCGCATTGATATCTTTAATCTGCAGTTAGTTGCCAGTACAAAATTATAAATAAAAGTGGATTCTCCTTTTGCTATGGAGTAAAGACAAGATTCAATTGATGTGGTTTTCATTCTGTGCATTGATCTTATTTAAGAATATGGCAAACACAATGACCAAAGGATAAGTAGTTGCCATTTGCAGGTCCTGTTCAGGTTATGAGAAACAGTGTAAATACAATGTTGGTTAGGCATTCACCATATATGAAGGAAGGTCATGGCGCTGGAGCTCATCACGAAACTGAGGCCCAGATTGTGAATACATTTCCTGAAATAAAATAGGTTAGATAACCTTAATGGATGCCCATCTCCCAAGTTAACACAAGCAATGAAAGCCCAGTAGAAAACTAAACGAGTAACAACAACGAGACTAATCCAACTAACCTCAGTGCACAATAATGCTGCTTCCCTAACACCAGGATTTGGGTCATTCAACATCTGTAAAATCTGATAAATCAAAGAAATTCAAACATTAATTTTGAACCATGAAACTCTAATTCTAATTTAAGAAGCATCAATTGTTGGTTGAGCATACAGGAGGAAGAATCGCCCGCTGAAGAGGGAGTTCAGTGGATACAAACAGACTAATTGCCGAGGTGACTGTGCGAGCAAACTCTTCCCTAATTCTCCAGCTTCTATGTGTCCAAGCAAAAGTGCCTGCTCTCTCAACTATTATTGTAGGAGAAGAAACCTGAATTTTGGAAAATGCATATTCAAGCCCAGACTTCCTATTCATTTATTCATAACTTTCATGCAATTGCTAACACTAAGAAGTTGAAGTTCATGATTTTATTTTCTTTTCTAAAATCAAACATAAAATCCATAGATCAGCAAGCCGATATTAATCAAACTACAGTGAAACATGCAATGAAGAATCAAAGATCCAATAAATCAACAGAATAAGTAACTAACAACACAAGCTAACTCAAACACACCGACAGATATACAGCCTTTAAAACATTTAGAAATGCTAAGATAGTGTAAATTTTGTATTCGGATTTCAAATTTTACTTTCATAATTCTGCAGACTAGCACTATACAGACCTCCATAAGAGTGAGTAAGAGTCGCCGGGCAGCGTCTCTGACGGGCTGTTTGGCGTCGCCTAACCGGTCAACGACGGCGGGAACAAGTGCATTAAAATGCAATTTCAAATGGTCGCCTGACAAAACGGCTGCGGAGGCTAGAGACTGGAGAGCACCCTGAGAGACCTTGAAATTGTTGTCTTTGAGAAGATCCAAGCAGCAGTCCACGAGCGAAGTCGTTTCCGAAATACTCAAGCTCTTCCTGGAAGCTTCTAGAAGCTGGTGCAGCCTCTCCACTCCGGCCATACGCTCCTTGGTGTCCTTAGCACGCGCCAACTCCAGCGCCTCCTCCATTGTAGACAATGCAACCTCCAGCGATCTCGATCTGACACGGCGAAGCTGAGATCTTACTCCGATTGGTTTAAAGAGGGCAGAGAAAGAGAGAGAGAGGGTGTTGGTGTTGGTTGACAAAGAAGACGATTGTGACTTGTGAGACTCCAATTCGTTGGGGTGGGCTCGAGGATTTAGTGCATCGGATGGGTATTATTGGGTCGGATTCGGGTAATTTGTGGTAGCCCGAGCAGCCAGCCAGGGCTTTTTTGTTTTTTTTTAGGGAATTATTGAAGTAAATTTTGTTGGTTAAGGTTACTTATCATAACCTAATCATCATGAACCTTGGACTTGGTGAATTATGAATTATCCCTTTTCTATTTTTTTCTTATTAATAATTAAAAGGTAAATAAGTCATTTTGTTTTTCGTTTGTAGCAGTAGCTGCAAAGTTCCGGAAGAACTATTTGTGTCAAAATCAAAGTATACCCAATTCCACATTCTGAATAAAAAGCGTTACCAACTTTGTATCATATATTTATTTATTAATGTATAAAATCAAATCAAATCAATCATTTATCATCAATAATGCTTCAGCTCAGTTGCATCTTAATAGCTTGGCAAAGGGAGTTTTCTCATTGGGATTCATTTTATAAGGTGGGTTGGAAGTTGGAACAGAGTTTAGGAGTAGGAGGATACAAATAGATGGCTTGGCTTACTTCATGACAAAGCCACCACCACCAACCCACCCCACTTTTGGACCAATAATATATACCTAAAGTTAAAAAGTGAAAAAGGAAAAGTTGCCTCAGCTACATCAATTATAATCAAGTAAATAGTCTTGACCTTTACAGGTTGGCTTAACATGGGTCATTTACATTTTGAGTTGCAAAACACGTGGCTTGAGAAGCAATTTTCCAACTCCTGGATAAGTGAAGAAGATTCACTTGGTAAGAATCGTGATGCCACTTTTCATATCATAGTTGAATTTAACACATTCTTAAGGGACAAGCCATCTTGAGCTTCGAATTGAATAAAAACCAAACGGTTAGTGAAAGCCATCATTTTAGCATATATTCATTAAATTATCCTTTACACTAACAAATAATGATGTCCATATAAATTCAATACATACGTAATTGAAGCAAAGACCGCAAGACATATCAAAATTGGTTGGGCCTAAAAAGACAAGAATAGCCCATAAACCAAATGCACTGGTGCATTTTAGGGATCATCGTCATAAGGAAAATCTGGCGCAACTGTCCGTGGAAGAACCAAAATGGACCTTCCATTACGCTGGAATTCAGTCAGTAACGATTGGTGAGTAGGATGATGGCCCCAAGTATTCCCGGTCAAATCCAGACGCTCCAGCTTACCTGACAATACACCATTTACTGATTCTTTTATAACTTTGGGTGCATACTGCATGACTAAAAGTCACTTCATTTTGGACAAACTTCTCTTTTATACTTAGATTTTACCCACTTCACGGCACATACAAAAATTCCTTGAAGCTTTGAGAACAACAACTACTGAATCAAAACAGTTTTCTTGTCCTGCATATCAGTGCATTGTAGGAGGGCAAATAGTCCTTGTAGGAGAATAGTACCTTTTGTAACCTTTAGTGTAGTGCATATGAGATTTAACGATTCTACAGGCATGAGATTGTATGCTGCATTGACTTCAATCAGATTTGGTGCCAGTGATATAAGCTTGGACAAAAACTTGGCAGTTTCGAACCCACCACGGTTTTTGCTGTAACAAAGCAATCAAAATACAGTATTCATAGCATAAATTGCACCAGCTAACGCAAAATAAATGGGAAAAAGAAAATGCAAACCTTATGTCGATCTCAACAAGCTCCATTTCGGAATTTATTACTTTTTCTAGTTCCTGAAAGCCAGCTGATCCCAGTCCAATACCGCCAATATTCAGTGATCTGATGGACATGCCCAAAAGCTTTCCCAAAGCTCCAGCTACTTGCCTGGTGAGAGTAATTGTAAAGCAAATCTAGCCCAGAACACAAAGAAGATAGTGAACCACAACACATGTTAGACAACAAACCTGCCAAGGCCATTATCTGCAAGTGAAAGAGACTTAAGTGGCCTTTTCAAAGTTGAAAGAGCATCCAGAAGTTGAGTCACTCCACTGCAGGAAAGTTCACAACTTTCCAAGTTCAACTCAACTAAGGAAGAGCATCTTTCTGTAGTCTCAAGAAAGTATGGAATTAAACACCTGTCAAGATTGCTTGTCACTTTTGCCTAATGAAGTTTCCATATATTTATGTATATATGAGATTCAGATGGTCAAACAAACCCGATTCCTTCATCACCAATAGGATTATCACTTAAATCCAGAATCTCCAAGTTTGACATCCAGACCAATGCATACCTGAGATTCTCAGCATCATCTTTGCGAAGATTATTTCCCCTAAATCCAGACAGGCATATTTGTCACAACACTCCAGAATTAAATAGAAGATATACATAATATTGTCAAAGGTTGTGCATGATAGCAGAACCTAACTTTGGATAATGTAATACATTCAAACTCAATAAGGTGATTAAATTCAGTTTAATATACCAAAAAGTGCATGTGGATAGAGTCATACCTTACATTCAACATACGTAAGGTTTGCAAATAGCCCATTCTTGATGATGATGGGAGCCTGCTTGTGGAAGTCCATTTGAAATTCGAAAATGATCCTGCTATCTGTGAGATTTTGATCAAAAATCAATGTTCAATTGCCAACTGTTGCAAATTTAATTGTCAACTTGACAAAAATCATGTACTTACATTGTTGTCTGAAAGGTCAAGCATGGATATTTTGGAGGAAGTATCACAAATTGTACTGAAAAGCATTTGAGCAAACTTACAGTCTAGATGGTTGTCACGAAATCTTAGAGAAAGATACCTGATACCACGAAGCATTTGAAATAGGAAAGTTAGGGTTTCCTTAATTGACCTAATCAAGCGTGAAGCAACCATACACCATAAACAATTACCAGATAAAATTTTGTAACAAAAGTATCAAGATTGCATGATTATAAGACAAACATTAGTTTCCTAATTACTATACACAATGCCACCAGCATTGGTGAGGATCAAGTAGAAATAATGTATGAATGATAAAATTTGAGAAACTTTTCATGTTAAAAACTGTACCAGCCATGTTATAGATTTACTGGGCACCAACAGACTCATAATCCAGTGGACAAGCAAGCGACAGATAAATGCAAAGCATGATTAACTAATTTTTACGCACTACAACTCCAAATTCATTATCTGCCAAGAACTTGGGTAGGATACATATCTTGTAAATCTCAAAAAGCAAACAAAGAATGAAACAGACATAAGGATTATCAGTGCATGAGCATTTGATGCTGTAAGCACAAGGAAGGTTGAAGCGGTGAATACCTTGCTGATGCAAGAAATGATCCAAGCCCAGAAGGAAAGGACACGAAGTCAATTTCAGAAAAGCTTGATGAAGTGATGGAGAAATGCTGTATCATATGTGTTTCCATATTATTTATGCATACTGAGCCACATATATCATTTATAAAAGTTGGTGAAAGCTTGCAATGAAGTAACTCGAGAGATGTCAGCGATGCACTGTTCTGTATCAACAGCTTGCATAATCCATCAACCTGTCAAAACGTGATTATGGACAGTCATAGAAGAAATGAATATTCATGGATATGACTATTTGCGTTCTCACTAAACCAGGCAACCATCTCTAAGATGCAATGGCCTGTAAAAGCAAACAACGAGGTTTTGGTCTACCACAAGCATAAAGTTCATTAATGTACAAAGAGTTACATGGCTTCACTAATATTAAATTATGTCCAGGTCAAAAAAAGTATAAGAACCTAAAATTTTGTATTGATGACATATAATTCCATACATAACAAATCTTACATGTTCCTTTGATCTGATCCACCGCAATACCAAACTCTGCAGCTTGCTGTTCCCCAATAGTTGCTGCATGGAAGTTGAGCTTGATAATTTAGTAATCAATTCTGCAACACATAAATTCAATAAAAACAATTATAAACAACAAAAAATAGAGGAATGCAATGTAATGTTTCACCCAAACATCACAAAGCTTGCTTCTTGGTGAAAGAGGATTACAATAGAATGCTAAGCCTTTTGTTGCTCATTGATTTTCTCTCCATAGGGCATTAAAGCTGCAAAGAGCAAATTAGTCCTAGTGGCTATCATCTTTCATCAATTTTCTAGATGGAAAGCCAAGCATAAGAACCAAACATGTAAAGTAGCTAATCCATACTATATGACTCCCCAACAGATGTACATACTGAAAACAAATCTATATTCCATTGATGGTTTCAATATACTAAAGTACTGAAAATATACACAAGTTTCTGCAACACACAGCACGTTTTGAAGTCTCAGGCATCTGCAGAAGAAAATAGATAAAGTAAGAATCTAAATCCTCTAAGAAAAAACTAAACAAAAATATCAAACACATCAAATATATTCGTGGCAATGTAGAATCAACATAAATATAATTACAATAACTCAGTATAGATTTTGTTGCAAGAAAAGACTGAAACTGAACAAAACACAGCATGAATTGCAAAATTTCCATAAGATTCTAGTTTTGCAGATGGCAATTTTTGTATTACATGGTCAAAACCTTGTATAGCTTTAGTACCTAGCATGGTAGCCAAAGTGTTGGCAGTGGTAAGATAATTTTGAATGGATAGAGTAATGGAGATCTTCCTTGCAACCAATACATCTCAATATACCAGCTACATGAAACCAAACAAATTAAGAATAAACAAATTGTTTGAACAAGATTAGAAGTAAAAACAAGAAAATGGTAACAATATATTACCCAGAGAGACAATAGATAAATAATGTTAGAAGAAAAAAGTGCCTGGCTGATTCATGACACAGTTAAATGGTAATCCATAGCAACAGTATTAAATTTGCATGCCTAAGAAGAGAAATGATCCATACTCTACATTCAATTGTACAAGTAATGCAAAGTAAACTTTTACATGCAGATTCAAAGCTTTACTTTGATAGAGAATCAAATAGCAAAAGGTAGAACAATTGACGTTGCATATATTTATCACTCGTTATAGTTCAATATTCTTTAATCAAATTCCATGGTGATATACACTATACTCCAGGTTGATATAGAACCATAAATTCAATTAACCTTCTGAAGAGATAAGTTGATAAGCCAGGGGCTCTTTTTATACGTTTCTTTTCATTTCTTGTAACATATTAATGTGTAATGGGCAACAAATATTACCTGAAATATTCAGTTCTCCTAGACAACCATCAAAGGAAGGAAGCAAGGCTAGCTCTGCAGCTTCGTCAAAGCAACTGCTTTTCAGGTTAACTATGATGAAACAGCAAAATCTGTATACTTAAATGTACCACAATTAGTCATTAAACAAGCATACCTTTGCAAATGAGTTTGCCAATACATCTGTTGCCAGTCAGCTGACTGGACACTGTCAACAAGCTTAGGCCAGCGTAACTTAAATAATCCCTCCCATGCTTTATCAAAGTTCCCATTTCTGTCAAAACATATTATTACAACTAGACGTGGTTCAGCAATCTTTATTTTCTAAATCAAAATTCACATCTAAGCATAGTCAATTCCCAAACTAAAACACTAAGGTAGTGTTTGGTACAATGCATGAATGGAGCTGTAACTATACGTCCTTTTAGTCTCAAGCCCCCAAATCTCAACCTTTATATAAATGGCTTCTTTTACAGAGCCCAGGAAAAAAAATTAATTTGTCTGGGCAGATGAATGACCTTGCAATTACAGCTGCCCCACTAGTCTTCTGTTTTGCCCCTATATCATCAGAAAAGTTTCTCCGCTGATATGTATCTCTAGCTCCCCCTTGGTACAATGCTATAGGCGATGTCATGTAATCATTGTTATATTACACCATTAATTCCTTTGGTTGTACACAAAAATAGTAATGCAATAGAATCTACATTAGATCATATAATCCCCATCACAGAAGACCCTCCATTCCGTTCCCTCTTACCAAATATCACGTTAGGCTATGCTAGGCAGGACGAGATGAATTAATATAGTCAGCACTACATTACATTGTTCAATATCTTCTTAAACAACACAAAAAAATGAAATCCCTGTTACGTTAGATTAGATTGTAACATTATAGTGCACATTTCATTACATTAGCTTCCACCAAACATCATCAAATTTCTCCTCACCTCCCACGCTTTCTTCCAAGCCTCGGACAGTCATCATTGTTCTCATAATCATTCCACTTCATAAATGGCCTGCTCAATCAGATAAATCAGAAATCGACAGAAAAGAAAAAAAACATTTATCAATTTTTATCATAATGTGAAATTACACGAATTTCAATTAACCAGTAAGGAACCAGAACCTTAACAAAAGCACACCAAATTATAACATTGAGAAAGCGAAAAAGCTCATCAGGATTGTTACTTTAGGAACTTACATTTCTGCTTGTAACTTGTGCAAGGCCAAGGGGGGCAATTTTAACACCAAAATGTCGAACAGATCTATCGGAAGCTCGTAGATATCAGGCAAGAGATGGTCTAAAAAATTCAAGAGTAAGTAATTCGAAGATATATCAATTTTCCTGAGAAACAAAACTTTGAAATGGGCTAAAAAGCATTAAAAAATGGTTACCGGAAACAAGCTGCGCTTTAACTGCTTCAATGCATAATGATAGTAGAGAAGGGCCTCCCGCCATTGGTGAATCGATTGCGCTAGGATTTCGTGGAAGCAATAGGTAGGGTTTGGATTGGACTACAGTTTAGAATTTCAAAATCGAGACGATTTTGGTACCGTCTGTTTTGACTTGTGTTAGACTTAGAATAGAACTCACAAAGTGTGCACATGGCCAACTATATTTTGGTTGCACAATTTTAATTTACATAAATTATATTTGAAATAATAATAATTGTAATAAAATTAACAGATATTAGATATAATTTCAAAATTAATAATTAAAATTTTAAAGTATTAAAAAATAAATTCATCATTAATTTTAAGATGATAGATAATTAAAAAAG
>JANIMX020000288.1:348399-365902 GCA_024582655.2 Erythroxylum kunthianum | reverse complement strand
AACTGACGAGTGGAGACGACTGGAAGGTATTTGGTTTTATGTACATCTTTGATTTATGTAACCATAATCATATATATGTGTCGATATGTATGTGAATGAGGAAATTCTACTTAGTTGGTAAAGGTTTAACGTGCATAGGCACAACGATCTTGGCTTCGGGAATGTCCCAGGACACATTTTATTTCCGCAACTCCGGCATGCGATGTCGGCACCTGGATGTTCCAACAAGTGGTATCAGAGCCACTTGTGTCAACATACACGTTGAAGCTAGAACATGTATGATGTTGCCAATGAGTTGTGAAAGTTGAGCAATCTGAATTGGGTTGGTTTCGAATTGTGTTATAAAAATATTTTTCATGATGTTCTTGCATGGATTTGCTCATTAGATGATGCTTAATAAGTCTGTGGAAGGATAGAATTTTTCAAGATATGTTGATATGATTTTTTGAATTGTTTCCCTAATGTTTTGCATGCCCTGTTTTTGAACAATGCTTGAACATACATACATTCAAATTCGAGAAAGAATTCTAGAAAAATGGTTTCTGAGAATTTCTTTCACTGCAATGTTTCTAAGATGTTAATAAATGTCTATGAAACTTGAAAATAGTTTTCGACTTGATTTGATATTTATTTGAGAATTGTGTTGCTGGGTATTCTGTGTTAATGAACACAGAATTATGTGTTGGTGTTGTTGTTGAGGTTGATTGAGTTTCTCTTAGAAATAATTTCTGGAGAAATTCATGGACCATGTTGAGAACATGTTCTAACCTTTCTATTATTTTTAGATTTTATTGAAAATGTTTCAATGAGTTTTTCAAGCAAAATATAGACTTGGTCCATTGTGTGGCAATGACTTGAGTTGATTTGTTTGAAGTCTTATATGTGCTTGATTTGTATGAACATGAGTAGAACCATTTTTATGGGATAAACAATGTGTTCTCTTGACGTTCAAGGTTTGCTACACTAATTTGCTCATATATGACTTCCGAAAAAATTTCGAATGTCCATTAGGTCTATTATTATTATTATTATTATTATTATTATTATTTTCTCTCTTTATCTCTCTCTGGATGATGATGATTAGAAGAAAATTAATAATAATAACATTACGAATGGTAATAATAATAATAATGTGAATAACAATAAATACTAAATCAAAGTAGGTTGAAAAAAATAATCCTTAGGCTAAATTCATAAGAGATAAGTATTACCTATTTATAAATTTGAGCTAACTATAAAAAAATTATGAGAAATACAAAAATTTCTTTACAAGAGATCCTTTATTTGAATCCTGGTACCTCATAGTTTTCTATTCCGGGTCATATCCTCGGTAAGTTCCAACACTGCCATATCATTTTTATTAAATTATTTAGAAATTAGTAAACAAATAAAATTAAATTATTTAAAAAATTATATCCAACTTAATAATGATAATATCATAGCTTTTTTGAAGCTTTAAATTGTATTGAACAAATACCGAGTCATTCAATTTTTTATGCTCCAATCATTTATTTTCTTGAAATGGATGAATTCAAATATGTTATAATTTCTTTCACATCTTGTTTGCACTCACATATTGACTCAAGTTTTGAATTGCAAACCTTTGCAATTTTGGAACACCACTTCTGAATTGGTCTCACCAAGCAATTGTAAGATAATAAAAATAATGTTACAAACAAAATAAATTGATGATTAATTTCGAAGAAGTAACAAAAGTGAAAAATATATACCTAAATTAAGTTTATCTCTTTGATGAATAGAAAAATACATCACAAAATTACTAAAGCATCCTTATAAACTTATATTCATGAGCTTAAAAGATTTTGCATCATCTCATAGGTAACAAATTATTGTAACAGATAATAATATTCCTCTATTAACTTCAACTTTCTTTGTAAAAGTTGGTTTAAATAGATACTAAGATTTAAAAATATTCCAACTGGAAATAATGAAGAGTAAAGTTGTCTTTTTGATATCCCATTAATGACTGCAAGATAAGGTCAAATTAACCTTAATTACTTCCTTCGCCGTCTCTATAACATCATAAAAAAACCTCATTTGTTATCTTCTCATCACTATCATCTAGATGATGTACTCTTATCAAAATCTCACAAACTCATATTATAAATTAACATTGGGATCAAAATTCATGATCTTTAAATACAATTCTAGAAATCTCCATTTTTCAACATTAGCCTGACATATTAAAATGCTACCCATTTATTGCTTGAAACCATTTGCCCATTTAAAATTAGTTGCAAATCTTGTAATAGCAAGACGACACAAATTCTTATCATTAGTGAAATTCTTTCTCATTAAATTTAAGATCCATGCACTATTATAGATGAATTTGATTACTTTTTTTTTGCTTTTTGTACAACTTCATCAATAATAGGAAAGTATCTAAGATCTCTAATATTTTCCAACAATAGGTTAATACAATATGTAACACAAGAAGTCTAATAAAAAAATTATACCCACTTTGTTATCTTTTTCTAGCTATTTTGTAAGTAAAATCATTATGAGTAAGAAACTGAACAATATTTTCTAGCCCAATTTCATTTACAACTTCATCAAATATCTGAAATAAAACATCAACACTTCTAATAAGGCCAAAAGCATCAATATACTTTAAAAACATTGTCCCCTTAGTAGAATAAACTAAAAAAAAAAAGCTCACATCTTCTATTTATCTGACCATCACACATGATTGAACACCTATAAGTTGCCCAAGTCATTTTTCTTTTATCCAAATAATTGCTCATTTCATAAACAAAGTTGTTCAAAAGTTTACCATTGTAATCATCAATTGAAGGAGTTTTATACTCTAGATTGTAAGAAACAACATCTATCATAGACTTATAATAATAAAATTGGGCATCATTAAATGATATACCTAAATCATACCACCATCTAGCAATTACTATATCTAAATTATAGTCACTTCTTTAAATTATAAGGCACTACAAATTGAAGAAAGAGCTTCAAGAGTTATTTGTGATGTAAAAAAGTACATTTCTTCTCTTACTCACATCAAGCACAATATTTCCTTCTTATTAGGAAGAAAAATCACCTTCAATATCTCCGGTATCATCTTGACCATAAAAAAAAGAACCTTTACTAATAATTTTGTAGTTCAATATTTGCCCTTTATCTTTTTTATATTGATACTCTTCAAGCAAAATCTTTATTTGCCATTTCACGTCATGACTCACTTTCTTATAAGGCTCCACATCACTTCCCCTACTTTTTAAATGTTTGTTGGAATACAAACAAATTGTATGATTCTTCATTCTAGGAACTAATTTAGCATAAGACCAAGTTGGATAATCGAAACTTCCTAAACTTGAAACAGTTGAATTATCAAGAGTATTTAAACTTCTATCAATTTATTTGTAAAATAATTAAAGACATGCGTCAAAATTAAATTAATAATGTAGAAGAAACAATTTGAATGTGGAATAGATATGTTAAAAAGTCAAATGAATAATTCCAAAATACAAGATGTAACAGTTAACACTAAATGGACTCAATACTAAAATAGATACCGTTTATAGAATGACTTATGTATAAGTACATAAAATAGATAACTCCACAATAAAATATCTCTAAGCATCACGAAAAGCTACCAATGTAGATAACATTATGGTGACAAAATTTTAAAAAATTAAACAATTAATATAGATTAAATGAAATTTGATTGTATGAACAAAACTCCAATATGATAAGAAAACCATACATGAATAAGAAAACCATCTATGTAGAAATTATAGCTTCAATCCTTGCAATTTTAACTTGAATTTTCAAGATATATGACAAGAATATCAGTTATCTTAATTTGACATAAGATATCCTAAAAAATATGAAAGAGAGGAAAAATTTTCACAAAAAGAAATTGATAACATTAAATTGAGCATAAGTTGTGATTTAAGTCTATCTTCCTATTTTTCAATATCTACAAGACATGAATATTAAATATTTACAATTTTACATTATGTTAGACTAATGAATTATGAGTATACTCATGAAAAACCTTATAAAACATTTTAATGTAATCATGAAAAAGTTAAATTACTTTTGGTTTAATATAATTATAGAAAAAATCAAATTCCCTTATATTTAACTACTAATTTCTATGAAATTAGTAATAAAAATGATTAATTATTAATACATTATGCAAAGCACTCATAATCCAAATTAGTAATAAAATGATTAATTATTAATGTTTCAAAGCAAGAAAAAAGAAGAGGTTGTATGATTTGCAAACCGTGATTGATCAATCAATTTTCAAGCCTCAATCAATTGATTCAATTCCTTGACAATTATTCAAGACTAAAACAGAAAACACAAAAAGCCTTGTTTAAGAAAAACAAAATAACACTGCTATTAGTTCTAATTAAACAGCTTAGTGAACCTATCCCACAGTCACATGACAACAGAATCACAGAAGTGCACAACACAACACTCGCACAAATGTTTTATCCCAACCGAGAGCAACGTTGCAGTAGACAGTAAATCCACGACGAGGAGGTGAACACAACCACACAAGGAAGTGGTTGAAGCTGGAAAGTCAAGAGGGATAGAGACTCACAAAGCAGAGGAAGCGGACGGACGAGGGATGGATAACGCACGCCAGACGACGAAGACAGTGACTGAAGAGGAGAGAAAACGTACAAAGTGAAACTGTGAAAATGAGGAGTAAGAAGAGGGACAAAGTGAGGGGGTGGCTAGGCTTTAGATGAAAGGTAGGTTTAATTTCTTTTTTTTCTTCATTTTAGTCCTCGTATTTTATCAAATTTAGAAATCAAGACCGTTTTTCATCAATATTTTGAGTATCGGTTCAAAATTAATTATTATCTTATCATTTTTTGATCAGAATGACACATAATGTATTTTTATCATTTACTATCATATATTGATGATTAATAAAACTAATATACTAATTAAACATATTGATGTGGTTATATTGAAAATTGGATCATGTCTCAACAAAAAGATGACGTGTAAACACATTATCCAAAGGGAAGGGGATATGGTGCCTAAGTGGCAGCATTCTAGTGGAGGAAGCGATTGACATTAGTTTCCACGATGAGATAATTCTCGAGTTAAAACAAAAAAAAAAAGACAAATACTGTGTTCATTAATTCAAAGCCTCTCAATCTCACCGATCCATCTGTCTGTTCTTTTTCTGCCGAAGTTAGTGTCAGGACATGGCGAGCTGCAGTATGGCATCGGCTGCTTCAGGTTTTGTGTTGACACCTAATGCTGCAACCAACACAAACTCAGGTTCCAAAACCAGCATGGTTTGTTTCTGTTCCAAGTACGAGACCAGAAGTTCCAGACTTATTGTAAAAGCCGCCGATGAGGGTGCTGCACCAGCTACCACCGCTGCTCCGACGGCAGAAGCTGAAGCTCCGAAGTCCAAGCCACCGCCAATTGGACCCAAGAGAGGAACCAAGGTAAAGTTGCCGACTTGTCACAGTTTCGTATTTGAAACCAAGTGCTCAAGGTATAGTCGCCATGTAAGGCGATCGAAAGTTGGAGACTTCACTTTTCCTTTCTTTCCATCCGTGAAAGTTGTGCAACTTCATACTCTGCTGAGTGCTAAAAATCTTAAAGTTAAGGTGCTATTAGTAGTCGTTGGTCTTCCGTATGATACCTGAGAAGCATATAATATTCTTTGCATAACCTGTGTATTACATATCGTCCAGTCGGTTTCCACAGCCTTCATATTTGAGTGAATAATTAAGGACATTAAGATTGATGGCAAGACAATGCTTTATACCAGTTGAGGAAGGAAAAAAAAAGAGATGATTATATCTATGGCCTATTATTACAGAGAGAGATATGAAAGATGACGTTGGTTCGTAATGGCGTTGCGGGACAGTTTCACTGGGGAAGAATTTCATTTTTGTTAAGTCTTGCATAAAATTGAAATGCTTGCAGTTTAGAGAGAGCTTGTGTTTGTCTCTTCAGGTTAAGATTCTGAGGAGGGAGTCCTACTGGTTCAATGGCAGTGGATCTGTTGTAGCTGTTGATCAGGTCAGATTTCTTCCTTATTTCTGTCATGTCCTTTTACGAGTATATTTCTTGATTCTTAACTTCCAACTTTATTGGACAGGATCCCAAGACTCGGTACCCAGTTGTTGTTCGATTCGACAAGGTTAATTATGCAAATGTATCTACAAACAACTATGCCTTGGATGAAATCGAAGAAGTTAAATGAGTGTGAATCAGTTTGTGTTTATTATAATTTTGAAGTTGATATTATTATTATTATCCCACTCTCAAAGCTTACTTCTGCCTCTGTTTATGAATGCTTATCATACTCAGTGATTCCGCCTTATTTCTTCTTGTTTTCAGTAACTGCTCATTTGGATTTTGCTCAACTAACAGTGTGATTACCTATAGGTTCAAAGAGTGCATATGGATTCGAAACGAAACATTTTCTTGATAGCTCAAAAACTGAAACTGTAAGCAAAAAAGTACCGACTCCTTTCACTTACTAAGATTTGAACCTAATAGATAGGTAGAAGTACCTCCTACCTTCAAAAAATCAATCCAAACTCCAGTAAAGGACAAGCAACATGGGTTTAGCTGCAATTTTTCCATAGCTAACGACTGTTATTCTAATTCGTGAACATTTAACCGAGTTCTATCTACAAGCATCCGGCTAAGTTCATCTTGGATATTTCAACCAATAAAGTACATATGTTGATAGCAAATGTCGAATTGTTGTAGAAAGCTAAAAGAAAGCAATCTATAAATGAAGGCAAGGACTAACAAATGCATAAGAAGGTCATCAGTGGAAGGTCGGAGGTTCAGAACTAAATTCAGCCAGAAACTGGAGAAACAAAGCATATGCTGTAGACCACCTATTCCGATTGGCATCAATTCCATTTGCAATGAACAAGCGGACTGCGGATATGCCTTTACTCAAAAGATCCAATTCTGAAACTCCTACCTTGTGCTCTTTGTTGGCCTGTTTACTTTGCTTTCAGGACGAGCAAGAATTTGTTTCCTAGCCAAAACTTCTTTCTTTTAACTCGTCATCAGAAGCCTGCAATCAAAGCATAAGTAACTTAAAATATGTTTCAAATGTTGCGTTAGACATGGCCTTAACAGAAAGCTAAAAGGACGCATTAGTGCAAGAGCTTATTGACACGGCTTACGTGATACGATTTATGTTGCAGTAAATCTAGAATCCACTTTTGTCATCGATGTCATTCTGCTCTGCTTCATTCTCTTGTATTTAGCTGAGCGAGAGATGCAAGAAGAGACACAGAAAATTAAAGAGTCTAATACTTATGCTTCTAAGCCTGCATAACTAAGGCCAGTATTGCTATAAACATGAAGATGAAGTTGTTTCACTACAAGACTTAACAAAGACCAACTTCAAAATCAACAGCAAAAGAATTTTACAACTAACTACTGAGAACATTTCTTGGTGAGATGCCCATTCCTCGCGTGTATGTCCTATGGCTGAAATTGTTTCTTTGTCCTACTATGATCTTAGACATAAGAAGAATTTTTTTTTAAGAGCCTTCTCTTCTGTTGCAAAAATATGATACTACAACAAAAGTACAAGTACCATCCAAATCCAAGATGGCACATAACTTCCTCTAAAGAACTCTTCCATCCATTCCATCAAGAAGACCTGACCACATTCCTTTTACTGGTGGCAATTGAGCCACAAAAGCATTCCAAGGAGGATAACCAACCCCGCTACCACGAACACGACCATCCAAACGTAGAGATAAATACCTGTAAAATAAACACCAGTAAGGAAGTTTCTTAACACAAACATCAACATAATTCTCACAGGAGAAAATAGGAAAAGGAAATGGTACGTAAAGATTATAGGCATGCTCCACATTCCTGTAATAGAGTAGTGATGCAGTACATTCATAAAACTCATGGCGTAGCAAGTTATGGTATTCACACTACATAAGAAATTGTTGCATATGTTGGTACAACGAATAATTGCACAGAAAATGGTATACACAGGGGATTCAGGGGATATGCCAGCAAGTTTCTTCTGTTCATCCAACCACCTGCACATAGAATTGTACAGCAAATAAGAGGGAGGGAGAGACAAAGAGAATTTTGAAAGAAACTAAAACAACGTTCTTTCTTACGTAGACCACTCAGTAACATATACAGGAGCCAGCTGCCAGAGTCTCTTCCTTCTTACCGTTAGTTCCTTCATCTCCTCACTCTCATCAAACTCAAAAGTTGGCAAATTACCATCCGTAGTAAAGGGCACCACAAGCACCCCTCTCTCCAACAGACTCTGAGTGAAGGGCTCACTTCGTCTAAAAGACTCCAGAATGAATGGTGATGGACCAGCGCAGATTACAAGACGAGCAGCACCTCTCAAGGAGCCAAGTGGTACAATCCTACTTTCGGTCACCCGCAGCTTAAGATTTGAAAGGCTTTCCTCCCTTGAAAGCTTAGCCAACTGTGCTTTCTTAGCATTATCTTCCCTAGAATATAGGAATGCAAATATAGATACTGCTCCAATGTCTATGCCAAGACCTTTCAATATTTCAGTAACCTCAGCTGCTCTTGATGGATTATTTAGTGCAGCAATCAATTGTGTAGTTGCGATCAATCCTCCAAGAGCAGCACTTGCCATAAAAGCTAGATAAAAGAACATCCGAACAGATCGAAATGGAGAGATAACTTCACTCCTTATCTTTGCTGTGGAGCTGAAGAACAAAATAAAGAATGATTACAAGGAAGCTCCACTCGTAAAAAAGAACCTGATAGGAGAAGCGTTGAGTAACACAGCAAAGTCAGAGAGGAAATTGAGAAGAATCAGAACAAGTTTTAAAAAGCTAATCACTTAAAAAGAACCTGAAAGGAGAAGCGTTGAGTAATACAGCAAAGTCGAAGAGGAAATTGAGAAGAATCAGAACAAGTTTTATAAAGCTAATCACTTCCTAAAGATAGTAAATTCCATAAGCATAGTTTCTAAGAGGATTGATCAAAATTGCAAGCAAGTAGACTGGGTAATGTAAAACCTTATGCTTATCACATAACCATAGGAGCTAAAATTGAACAGGGTAATGTATAGTACTGCATTTTGAAATATGAATGTTAAAAGCTTTTCATATCATTTCAAGCAGATACATACTTGAACATTAGGATTAGAATAATAAAACGTTGACAGTTACATTTTTATAGGTTTATGAAAGTCGCTTTAATTAATGAACACAATAATCTTTGTACCGTCCTCCATCACTATGCATAGAACTCCTTCAGCGACCCACCCTCAATCCACAGTCATAAAAAATCTTCCCTTTGGCAGAGCAAACTTTGGACAGTATTATTCAGTTGGTAGGTACAAGTTATGCAAACATATGAAGAAAATTTAGAAAAAAAGCATGAATGATGAATATGTCTATCAGAAAATGCATTTCACTACAATAAATTTTGAGGATGGTAGTTGTAACTATGATGGTGATGGACAATGTCGTAGCCCAAGGTTTGTACAGACACAGGGTCCCCATAAAACTTTAAAGGAACTTCTATACTAACATAAGAACTAAGAAGCTAAAAGTTGGATGGGGGCAACTAAAATGATTGTCGCTATACAGAATATTCTCATAGGGATTACGAAGCATTCAAGAACCTTATTTTGGTTAAATCTATAGCTTCAATGATGCTCTATTTTAAATCTAACAAGCATGCTAAGTTTTCGTTTTAGTCCTTTCAATTTGTTGCTCCATATGCAACCTGAATAAAATAGCGGAAAACAAAGTCCAACTAATCTTTTCTTAGGTGTTTAGCCTATAATTTGTAAACAGTGTGACCATTCTACTCCTTTCTTGGTATAGTTCTCCCAAATAAAGAGGTCTTTCGTATTCACTTTCCCAGCGCGATATACTTCTATAATCTCAGTACACAACGTCACCTCCGAACTACAGCACATCATTCATCTTTCCTCATCGTGCCACACAACCTCGAAATTCGCAAATTTTTTGTGCTTTAATCATTTAAAGCATGCTTTTAAGTTTCGGCATTATCAGCGGGATTTCTACTGGATGTGTTGTTGTTGTTGTTGTTGTTGCTTTTTCAAGTTTCGGCATTCATCAATCTGCTATCACTATTCTCAACTACATCTAGCCGGGGAATTATAAAACAACTACAAATGAAAGGAAAAAAATTGTCATTCAAGTTTATCCATAATTAACAACAAAAGTTTTCTGCATATGCACCCATCTTAGTCCAAAGAAGCAAGCATTATCTATTTTTCAGTCCAGGAAAAGCAAAATCTTTCAGTAGAACCGATTTCCGTGTTCCTATATGTGCAATTTTCTTATCAATTGATGCCAATCCATTTGAATTCAGGACACAAGGAAGTCTTAAATTAGAAAGTAATAATAAGGGGAAGAAGATGACAAGACCCACCTGATCTCAGAAGGAGAGGGCTTGTTAGCTGCAGAACAGGTGATGATGGAAGGTTTTGGCTTATTCCAGTGTCTCCTACCGGTAATGCAAGTGAAAGTAATCTGCTTGTGATTGGTAACTTCTCTGCAAAAGTTGAGGTAGTTGCTGCCCGTCTTGTTATGACAGAAGTAAGGAGGTTTGAGAATGTTGTGAGAAACATGGGCCATGAAAGAAGCCATGGCTACAAAAACTGGAAAAGTTTCCAAGCTTGGAGGAGCTAGGAAGGCAATTACTACCAAATTTTGGTATCAGGAAATGTAAGAAGCAGTTGTTTGCCTTGTTGGATGATCGTTATATTGCCACGCCTTATACTAGGCCTACCCCCAAATATATTGGGCTCTACGATTCCCCAATACTACCAAGTGGGTTTAGGTTGGAATTAACTAATGTAGACTTTTGCTCTGTCCTTAGAAATTGCTTCCTAATCAGGCCATGACTTATGTAGACTGTCTTTTTTATCTGTACACATGGATTTTTTAAAGCCACTTACAATGACAAAGAAAAGTCAACATGGGCAAATTCAACTTGCTTTAACAAGGCAATGGAAGAACAAATATTTGACGAATCCTCTCTTCCAGGCAAAAGTGTACACGTTTGGCGAGGACATCACTTGCCCAAAATGGAGCAACTGAAGCTATTAGGAACTTGGCCTAGCCCGTTCAGCTACCGAGTGATTTGGGCACTGGAGCATAAGGGAGTGAGCTACGAATACGTAGAAGAGGACCTCTCAAACAAAAGCCAGTTGCTTCTACGAAGCAACCCTGTACACAAAAAGATCCCAGTTCTAGTTCACGGTGGAAAGCCAATTGTAGAATCTACTGTCATTCTTGAGTACATAGAAGAGGCATGGCCACATAGTCCATTGCTTCCAAAAGATCCTTATGAGAGAGCCACAGCTAGATTCTGGATCAAGTTTGGAGAGGACAAGGTAACAACTTTTGGTTTTCCCAAGTTATGCATTACCGTAAAATTACTCTTATGGATTTTATGCACATGCGTGCGATTTTTGACTGTAGAGCGGACCGTTCTTTACCTTCTTTCAAACTATTGGAGAAAAACAAGAGAAGGCAACAAGGGACTGCATGGAAGTTCTGCAAACGTTAGAACAACATGCTCTTGGGAACAAGAAGTTTTTCGGAGGCGACGAAATTGGGTTGACAGATTTAGCATTGGGGTGGATAGCATATTGGTTTGATATCATGCAAGAGATAATTGGTGTCAAACTGGTGAAACCTGACACATTCCCTCGCTTATGCAGTTGGATTCAGAATTTTAAGGAAGTTGGTGTCATTAAACAGAACCTCCCTGAATATGATGGAACCCTGGCCTATTTCAAACGCCGAAGGCACATGTTTGTCGAATCAGCTATGGCAGAGACAAGCTTCAAAAACTAGCGCTACCCGTATAGCATCCAAAAAACCCAGTCAACCTTAAGCTGTCGTCTTTCTGCAATTGTTCTTTCCTTTTCCCCTTGTTTGATGCCTTTTTTTTTTTTTATAGCTTATGATAATATATCAGGTTCTACTTTTGACTGACTTAGGGACATTTTTATGCCGATGTTGTGTGACATATTTGTCTCTTGGACCCTTCTCGTGTTATTTAACTACATTGAAGTCGACATCTTTGAATTGACTATCATCACTTCTATTCCATCGTCTTAGTTCCACATGTTTGATTTGAATATAAAGAATATATATTTGGATTGAATATCTGTTAGTTGAATTAGCACATTATCTGATTTGCTGAAGTGATCGATACAGGAAGAGAGTCGAAGATTTGAAGTTGAGAGCTGAAGATTATCATTCTTAATCAGGAAGTGAAGTACTTCCTAATGAAGTTGTATAGGGCAGAAATTAACTTGATTATCATTAATGTGTGTAAGCCATTTATATAGGCAATACATGAATGAATTCTGTTGTACAAGACATGAATGAATGATAATACAGTGGCTGTGGTTGGACCAGACTTAATATTCGTACTAAGTAACAAACTAAGATATGAATAAATGATAACAAGATAACACAACTAAGTTTGAATAGCTTATCTTATCCTTATCAAACTAAGTTGATGTATGTTACCTTATCAGTTATCAGCATTCCACAAGTTGATCATCAAAGTGGTTTGATGGTAAACTTGAACCGTAAATCTTGGAACCAAGTTCTTTGCAAAGGTTTTGTCCAACGATTAAAAAACTTAACCAGTTTGATCGGTTCAACCACACAAAATTTAAATTGTCTAATTTTTTTGTTTGGTTTTCAATTTTTCTGTTTGATTTACTTTAAGAAAGGATAATCTCTTTCATTCATATTTCAAATTCTTTAATTTTATTCAATTTTTAGCTGATTTTATGAAGATCTAATATATGTTAAACATTTTAAACCTTAAACCTCTTATCTAACTAGTTTAACTTTCGATAACATTGGTTTTGTCAATATGTTGGCCAGCTGATCATGAGAAGAAAGATCATAATAGTAATCGATTTTAAGGTGCTTCGTTCTTGAATGAAAAATTAGTATTGTTATGAGGCATACTATACTTAAGTTGTCACACCATATAATTGGTGGACTTGTGACTTGTTGCTCTAATTCCTTAAGCAAAGAAATCACCCATTAAAGCTCAGTAACAGTAGATATCAATGCTCTGTATTCAGCCTCGAGGATATTGCAACCTTTCTTTGTTTCCATGACCCCCAACTCTTAAATTGGATCCAATAAAAACACAATATTCGGAAGTTGATTTTATATCATCCAATGAACTTGTCCAATTGGAATCATTATACGCATGAATCATTGATGAAGAAGATGATGAGATCAAAAGATCACGATGAAGTGTACTTCTCAAATGTCGTAGTATCACTTTAACCGCAATTACCGCAGTTCAATGTTCAACTATTGGATTGTGTATAAATTAAGAAACTTGGTTGACAAAGAATGAGACAGTGGACTATAAAAGATATTCTGTTTTAATCCTCCTCAACAACGTTTCCCGTGCTTTTTTTTGTTGTTGCTCTATTTATTAGTTTCATTGTTTCAAAGAAATAGAAAAATTAGAGTGATTGACTTAGGTTTCAAGTTGGATATATGTTAAAGGAAAAGTTTTATGTTTCTTGGGATAATTCATTTTTCCAATTTGAAGAACATGTGAAATCAGGAGTTGAAGTAAATTTTGAGGGTAGAGAATAACATACCATCGTGATTTGCCATTCTCTTAAAGGAGTTCAACTCAAGTTTCTATAGGTGGTGTTGTTGTTGGTTTATACCCTATAGCCAATCGGTTGATTGTAGTTTAGTAATAAAATAATTTAAAATTATTTTTTATCTTGTACATATTTAAATATATATGATAAAATTTATGGGATAATTATACATTGCAAATAAAATTATAATTATGAGATTCATATTGCATTTATCTATTATCCCTAAATTGTTTCTAATTATTGTTCTATTAAGTTTGGACATTAATAGAACATAAAAAAGCTAGCACGCGTTACGTTTTTCCTATGAAAGAAGTAGTTAATCTCATAGGCTAAAGTTTGAAGATACTTAAACAAACGTGTGGGTGCTTGTTAGAGAATAAGTTCACTGCACTGATCCGATATGAGAAATCCATTTGGAATATTGCTTGTATGTCTATGGAAAATTTCATTGTGATGATTGTATAAATGATTCTTTGACTTGAGGTCCTCAAAGCTATCTTGTATAAGAATTGTTATATTTTGATAATGCTTATGATCTATTCTAATCATGGATCATTCAATTCAATCGGTAGTTATTGAATGCAGCATGAACTATATGGAGATAATTGTGTGATCAAAATAGGATTTATCGCACTAAAGTAATTAGGGAAAATGTTATATTGTTCTCGATTAGTATTGATTCGGAAAATCCTTGACCAAGGTTGAATGATGCTTTGTAAATAGTTTTCATATGTCATTAATTGAATCAATAATTAATGGTGAAGAATTATGATTGAACTCAAAATAGAATAGACATTAATTTCAAGCTCTATATCTAATCGAAACATTGTATGATGAAATGATTGAATTACATGAAAAAATCATACGTAGAAAGATTAGTCAAAATCACTTTGACATTCCTAAATATTTGGGTGGTCATGATTCGTTGCTAGACGTTAATCTTAATCTATGATTATAAAATATTTAATTGGAGAATTAAAGATAAATTAAAAGAAGTTTTAATTTATCTAATTATAAATATATTTTATAATCATTGCCAACATATTTAAGAACCTAATGAGTCATACATAAAGAACGGGTTGAAGAGAACAAAGATATTTTAATTAAGTTGGACTTAATTGTAAAGTTTGACAAAATTTATGATTAAATATGAGATAACTAATAAATAAGAATCAATATGAGATATTGGATCTTTTGGGCATAATTGGTATTTAATTCTAATTATTTGTAATTCCAATTAAAGTTTAATTGAAATTAGAATTTAAAACCAATTTCCTTTTAAAACTCACATCTAGCAAGACCTTGGCGTTGAATAAAGTACTTCATGTACCAATTAATAGAGTTAATATAATTTCTATTGCCTTGTTAGGAAAATTTAGGGTTAGAGTGTCATTTGAATATGATAAGATTGTAATGACAAGATATATTTGTAGGGAAAGGTTACTGTAATCAGGGATTTCTTGTATTGAGTATTTATGAGATTATCAATGAAAATAATACATGTTCTTTAACTTACTTGATTGATTCTTTTGATTTAGAACATGTTTCAGTCATGTTAATTGTTCTTATCTTAAGGATATGTGATCTCTTGGCCCTATTTCTACTAATGGTAATACATGTATGGATGAATGTAGTATATGTGCTAAAACAAAAATAATTAAGAAATCTTCTGCATCTATTAATAGAGAATTTGAATTATTAAGTTTAATTTATACTGATCTTGGTGATCTAAAACAAACTTTATCTAAAGGTGGTAAGAAATATTACATGACATTTATAGGTAATTTTTCTAGATATACTAAAGTGTATTTGTTAAGAAATAAAGATGAGGCTTTTCATATGTTTTTATTATATAAAGCTGAGGTAGAAAACCAATTAAATATGAAAATAAAAAGATTTCGATCAAATAGAGGAGGTGAATATATTTTGTTTAATGGCTATTGTGAAAAAGGAGGAATAATCTATGAAATTACTCTCCCTTATTCCTCTGAATCGAATGGTGTAGCAGAAACAAAAAATACAACATTAAAAGAAATGATGAATGCTTTGCTTGTTAGTTGTTTTGCTCTTTATAATTTATAGGATGATGCTATTTTATCTTCAAGTCATTTAGAAAATAAAATTCCTTATAAAAGAACTGTTAAGACATCATATGAGTTATAAAGAGGATACCCTCCAAATTTGAAATATTTAAAAGAGTGTAGTTGTCTTGCGAAGGTGATGTTGCCTAATCCTAAGAAAATGATTGCATATTTATTTGTTATGCTAATAATAATGTTGCTTATAGATTTGTTGTTTTAAAAAGTGATATCTTGATAATAACATTATCATCGAGACAAAGAATGCATAATTTTTTAACATATTTTTCTATTTTTTGAGAAAGCTTCTTGTGTTCCCATCGTTAATATTGATTATGAAATCTATGATAAGTTGTTGAAAAGGAAAAAAACAATTAGAAAATAATTATCTTTTGAAAATGATTTTTACACTTATCTTGTTGAAAATGATCCTTTATCATTTTCTGATGCATTTTCTTCTTTTAATGCACCATTTTGGAAAAAAGCTATTAAAAATGGGATTAACTCTATTTTACAAAATAAAAATTAGGATTTGGTAGATTTATGACTAGGCGTTAAACCTATTGATGCAAATTGATTTTCAAAAGGAAATTTAAACCTAGTGATTCTATTGATAAATATAAAACTCGTTTGGTTGCTAAAGATTTTACTCAAAGACATAATATTGATTATTTTGATACTTATGCACGTGTATCTAGAATTTCATCAATTCGTATTTTGAATGCTTTAGCTTCTATTCATAATTTATTTATTCATCAAATGGATGTCAAAAAAATATTTTTAAATGGTGATTTAAATAAAGAAATTTACATAGTACAACCTGAAGGTTATGTTTTGCTTAGGTTTGAAAACAAAGCTTGTAGATTAAGAAAATCTTTGTATGGTCTTAAACAAGCTCTTAAGCAGTGACATGAAAATTTTGATTGAGTTCTACTAAGTGAAGGTTCTCTTCTGTTGAAGTGGATAAATGTGTATATACAAAAGTTATTGATGGAGAATGTGTGATCATTAGTTTATATGTGGATGACTTGCTTATTTTTGGTAATAGTATTAATGCTATATATAGTACTAAAAACTTTTTAGCTTTACATTTTGATGTGAAAGATATGAGGAAAGCAAGTGTTATTTTTTTGTGTTAAAATCATAAGGAATAAATATGGTACAATGATATCACAAGAACATTATGTTGAGAAACTTCTTAAGAAGTTCAATTATTTTGATGTGAAATTAGTTTATACTCCTTATGATGCTAACACTCACTTGGTTAAAAATAAAAGTGACGATGTGGCTCAGTCTGAGTATGCTCAGATTATTGGGAGTATAATGCACTTAATGAATTTTACACGATCTGATATGACTTATGTAGTATGTAGACTGAGTATGTATACTCATAATCCCAACTGCGATCATTTTGTTGCTTTAGTCAAACTAATGAAATATTTGAGTAGTACCATAAATTATGGTATTTTGTATAGTGGATTTCTCACTGTATTAAAAATGGGATTAACTCTATTTTACAAAATAAAAATTAGGATTTGGTAGATTTATGACTAGGTGTTAAACCTATTGATGCAAATTGATTTTCAAAAGGAAATTTAAACCTAGTGGTTCTATTGATAAATATAAAACTCGTTTGGTTGCCAAAGATTTTACTCAAAGACATAATATTGATTATTTTGATACTTATGCACGTGTAACTAGAATTTCATCAATTCGTATTTTGAATGCTTTAGCTTCTATTCATAATTTATTTATTCATCAAATGGATGTCAAA
>JANIMX020000288.1:243581-257760 GCA_024582655.2 Erythroxylum kunthianum | reverse complement strand
AACTGAGAGGAGAACACATAGGTTGGGTGTGTGTGTGTGTCCTTTCTATATCCTATTTTGTTATCGAAGTAGTGGTCACGTTATGTTCACATTGTGATTGAATTGAACCTCACAGGATATCGACGACGAGTATGTCTAGTCTCTGTACAGACGCGGAAGCCAATTTGAGATATTATATTTAACAATTTACACTTTAGGGAAGAGTTCACAATCAGTCACAAGATATCGACGACGAGTACGTAGCGTCTGAAGCCAATTTGAGATGTTATATTTAGCAATATCCACTTTAGAGAAGAGTTCACAATTAGTCACGTGGAAATGTGTTCATTCGTATGTTGGAGACAAGGACAATGATATTTTCGTTAATTCGCATAAGGCCAATGTGAGCTCCTTATTTATTCACTTTTTAATTTTAAGGGTAGTTTAGGCATATTAAAGAAAATTAAGTATAAGTGCAATAAGTTTGTTTGAGATGTTATAAACCTTTTTTCACCAAAAGAAGGCTAAAAACGAATTTTAGATTTGAGATGTCGTTATTTTTAGCAATTTCCACTATTAAATAAGTATTAATTTACTTACTTTAGTAAAGATGTAATAATGAGAAACTTCTTTTTTAAAAGTTGTTTGTTTGATTGGAAGGCTTAGTTTCTCATGTAAGCCTTGCTTCGTCTATAAAATCAAGCATCTTCTTCCTTTGTAAAATATACTAGAATGAAATGAAATTCGCAAGTTTTTCATATATGTCTTCTCTCTAAATTTTCTTATTTTTTCCAATAGTTTAAAGTTATGAATATATATATTAAAGTCTGATCAGAATGGCTAGTATGCTCTACACATATCTCTTTAAGAGGATCTTGAATATTAGAAAGTCCTTAATGATCCAAAGGTCATAGTAATACTGGGAAGGTTGAGTAATGCGATATTTTTCAGGGTAGACCGAGTTTATACCTGTTAAAGTCAGGAGCGTCTTTAGGCTTCCCTTTGTAGGTAACACCTGAAGGAGATCTAAATTTACAGATCAATCCTCGTATATCTGTAAAAAAGATCTCAGTAAGAAGATCGCCTGTAACATCTGACCAGTGAGTGGTATATATTAAAAATGTTTTAGAGTCTAAAAAACAGAAGAGAAAGAAGCTAGGGAGAAAGCCAAGGGAAAGCTACGTGGCGATATGCATAGCTAACAGGGCTGTATTTCCCTATAGGCTAGTAAATAATGGCCACACATAAGCTGTCCCAGTACTGAATTTCACATGTGCTACTGTCGTCTAAGAAGGAAATACACATGGGAAGAGAGTAGTTGGAAAGAAATAGAGAAAATTCGATGGTTATGGTCACATTTATTTCGGCCTCCCCCATGTGAAGGACCTAGCAAATCCGAAGGACAATGCACATCAATGGAGTCTGCCCCTTAGTCAAACAGCACATGTATGACCTTTTGGCCCCATTTTTTCATCTTCAGCTGTACATCTTCTCCTTATCCATCTTTCTCCAGTCCCCACTTTTGTTGCCCATATCCTTATCATCAATGACCATAGTCTTGGCCACTGAATTTTGTTTTAAATGAAACTACATCAAAACCCTCCTAATTAGACAGGAAAGTCAGTTGCAACGAGTTCCAATTTCTTTGCAATCAGAAATTCCCGATTCATATGTAGAACCAAGTTCTGTCATTTTCTATACTTTGTTCTTTTAAAAAATCTCTTATTGATTATAAAAAGTATCATTGTATGATGTACGTGGACGTCCAGTCTAGGACCTGGTTGAGATTAAATAGGGAGGAAGTTTTGTGATTCTCTCCTTTACTTTTGGGAATCATGGAAAGCCTCGAATCTCCTATGTTTATAAGTTTTAAAAGTGGACACCTTGGACCAAACACAAATAGATTGACGATACCTCTTTGTATATTTTCTAGTTCAACATTAATGTCTAGATCATGGTCATACTAAGAAGTAATCGGGATTCAGGAGTAGTCTTTGTTTTTGAATGACAAGCCCCCACGAACGTGTTCCATCTTTTGCCAAAACTCCACCAACTTTGTTGTTTTGATCCAAAAACTGTACGTGGTAAATCTGAGCAATACGTCAGATACAATCAAACTTCTTACTCTCATGAAACCAGATGGTGCTTTTATCTACTTTCTGATGTACAGAAACTGTAACTTTTACCCGCTTGATCTGTTTTGGAGAGCGAATCAATCATATCTTTTGGGAGGTTGTATTGACGATCTTTTCTTTGCCTTTCAAGTCTGAAGATAGCGAGGACTTAGTTCCAATTCTGTTGAAGTGGGGCTTTGGAAGGGAATACAAAAAAGGAATAAGTCTCCACGCTGTATAGTTCAACAAAAATATCAACTTTGCTTGAAGGACTTGGCTTGGCGCTTATCAAGTATGGGTGTTTTTATTTTATTAAAATAATGATCATAATAATATTATTATCAAAATATTAATGAAATTCAATAACTTTTCATGTATTTTACATAATATTTTAAAATTTTAAATAACTTTAATATGTAATTAGTTTATTAATTAGAATTTAATGAATATGAAAAAAATTTAAAACAAGAAATAATCATATACACGTTACTAAACGAAGATTTAAGTTTTTTTTTCTCAATGGTAATTTTCTCTGCAATTTGTTTATCCTCATATAGCTCACAAGAATCAAATTACAGCTTTGTATTTTTTAAAGGTCATTTTATTATTATTTTTATTATATTTATTTTTTACGTGGATCATTTAGAAACAACTTCTTTATTTATTAGGAATGATGTTGCGTACTATTGAAACTCTTCAGATATTGTACACTAAAGAAATTTTTACTGAATATTATTGTTGTGGTGGTTTAATTGTAAGAATAGAATAGATAGGAATTAGCTTTAAAACGAAAAGAATTAGGAACTAGTTCCTTAAACAAAAGATAGGAAGGCATGTCTGAATTAAGAAAACGTAATAATTAAGAGTTGCACGAAGCCAAAATATCTTCTATCCTAGAGATTTTGTTTACCTATCTCATGATGTTGGCCTTTTTTTAGGATCTAAAAGAAGATATTTCCTCGTGGATGGCCCTGATACAAATTCAACAATCTAGAAAAACACTTCTTTGCTTGTTCGTGTTTCTAGTTTTTATTTTCCATGCACTCCAAGTTTCTTGAAATTGCATGCATGGTTAACGTGAAAAGTAGAAATTCACGATTTGCTTAATTCATCCAAGTTCAATGAATTTTCATAATATTGATCGTATACAAAAACAGAGTAACAAGCTGTGCACAGCTTCTTCCCTTATTTCACTGGCCCTACCTTGTCGGAATTCAGATTCAAAAATGTCTGCAATTCCTCCAGCCCTAAAACTAAGATTAAACGCCTGAAACCGACTGGCATACTACTTGTGATATATATGTATACATAAGGTGGCCGCAATCTGATAGCAACAGCACGCTCCAGAAAATGGCAATTGCATCAAAGGTATAGTGTAGTCACATGGAGTCTTTAACTTATTTTCTGGCACCATCATTCCTCGTCAGATTTTGAGAGTAACATCACAATAAACACCCGCTTAGCCTTCCATTCTCTAATTATTGCATTTAACTTGATTCACGGGGCATATTTACTCCTTTTTTACTTATCAGAGATTTAGATGCTGTAATCTTGCAATTTAGCTTTCCTAGGTATCTGGAATTCTGGATAGGGTAATGAGTCTAATGACTACTTTGAGAAAAAAATAAATAAATTATAATCTGTCGCTTATACTGCCGTTCATATAGGAATCTCGTGAATCTCTTAAAACCTAAAAGTTAGTCGGGCTTGTTATTTAGCATTTACCAATATTTCTCTCATATTGACAAATTTTACGTCATCATCTTCATTAATTGGATCATTTGTTCAATTTAGTGATTCAGTAAGCTTTGAGAGCAGAGCATCTTCTACACCTTTCCCTAAGTTGAATGTCCTTCCTCGAAGTCACGTGGAGGACTGTGCTTGGAACAATAGGTCTCTTTGTTAGCCGCGCCTGTGTACTAAATATTGTGAACTACAATACCCTGAAAATATGATTTCTTTGGGCGGTTGGATGTGTATATGTGATACTCCAAAATATCGGTCACAAAATGGATTTGAATTTTGAAGAACAGTTCTTGATTGGAATGACTTAACTTTCCACTTCAACTACCTCGTTGTCGTGGGATAAGCCATTCTGGCATCTATCTGACTACAGTTAATTGCATTTCAATTTTCAACTTCAAGAGCATCTACGATTTATTTTTTAAAGAAGCAGCAGACTTTATCAGCACACTCCTGTGAGGGATATGCATGTCTATCATAAGAACTTTCTGTGAGTGACGTTTAATTATCATCAAATGTTTTGGACTCCCCGATGACATTTAAATGCACATTAAGGTGGTGATAGTGCTAGTACTATTTTGTTTGGTCGTTTGACAAGCTCCACGTGGGCACGTGCTACTAAAAACTTAAGAAACTCAATTGTTCTTACAAACTTATGATTGATTCAGTATGAATAACAGTGCAGTACTACATCTAAGCTCGACCTAAACATGTTACTTTGTCCATAAAAGTAATCGAAAGAAACAAATTAACCTTTTCAATCCATTTTCAGGGCAGCCAAATTCTCTGTACCATCCCATCTGATTTAGACTTGGCTTGGCCCCCCCTATTAGACAGCCGAGATTTATTAAGTGTAAAATCTGTCTTGTTCTTCTGTCAGGTTAAATCCTTACATGTATAAGCTCTCCTAGTCTTTGGGTTCATTATGTTTTACTGTGCTCAAAAAGCTCTACAACCTAAATCATACAGAGGATCATACTTCGGTCCACTTTCTACCGAAGACCCACTTCCCCACTCTGTTCTAAACATTTAAATATCAAGTCTTGCAGTTGCATACACCAAGCAATTACTTGCAACAACTAACAGGAACGCCCGCACCACCGCCAAATCACTGAACCTTGTGTTAAACTAATCAATGCCCAGAAGCTGAGACCGAACACCAGCGTGGAAGCAACACAATGTCTGTCCACAAACGATACTCATTCTCTCCACCTACAACAACAACATCCACCACCTCCAATGACCTTAAACACCGCCTCATTTCTTGCCTGAACAAGCTCTCCGACCGTGATACACTCCCTCTCGCCGCGGCAGAACTCGAGTCCATAGCCAAAAACCTGACGCAGGACTCTTTCTCTCCTTTTCTTAACTGCATACACAACACGGACTCTTCTTGTAAATCACCTGTTCGAAAACAATGCGTCAACTTGCTGACTCTTCTCTCGCATGCACATGGCAACTCATTATCTTCTCATTTGTCCAAAATGGTCTCCACCGTCACTCGCCGTCTCCGGGACTCGGACTCCGTTGTTCGATCAGCCTGCGTCGAGGCAACCACCGCGATGTCTTCACAAATCACAAACCCTCCATTTTCAACACTATGGAAACCACTTTTCGAAATGCTGACACTTGAACAGGACTATAACGTTCAGATCGGAGCTGCCATGTGTTTAGCGGCGGCCATAGAGGCGTCTCCGGAGCCGGAGGCAGAACAACTCCGAAGGGTGTTGCCTAAACTGGGAAAGTTGTTGAAAGTTGACGGCTTTAAAGCAAAAGGTGCCTTGTTGAGTGTGATTGGAAGTGTAATTGGTGTTGGTGGAGCTTCGAGTAAGGGTGTTGTGGATTGGTTAGTACCGTGTTTGATGGAGATTTTGAGTAGTGAAGATTGGTCGGCGAGAAAATCAGCAGCTGAGGCCTTAGGGAAGGTAGCAGTGGCCGAGAAGGAGTTGGCGACGGAGCACAAAGCAGTGTGCTTGAGTTCTTTGGAAAGTAAGAGGTTTGATAAGGTACAAACTATGTTAATCTTTCTTATTGATTTCTCATATTTGTCAAGAAAATGAATTGTCATTGAATCCCATTCGTTAAGATGGGCAAAAGCTGAACTTTTTTCTTTCTTTCCTTTGCTTCAATTTTTGTTAGCCACAAAAGTACTAAGAACTTTGGTCTGATGTGGGGTTTGGTGTAACAGGTGAAAGTGGTTCGAGAGACTATGAATCGTACGTTGGAGTTGTGGAAGGAGGTTCCTGGAACTTGTGAAGAGACTTCATTCTCATCTTTATCTAGATCTTCTTCAATGGGTAAGAACTTTTCATTGTTCTGTTGTTCTTTTTAGTCCAAGTTGGGTTTAGTCAAAGAGATTTTCTGTTCAAGAACAATCCTTTCTAACCTTTGATATTTGGTGGATTTAGCCTCCCAATTTTGTGAAGAGGAGGATGTTGGGTTTTCCATTAGAATCTTCAATATTTCCAGTTCAAATGGCAGCAAAGCATCAGCAGGGCGGACCAATTTCATATCATCTGATTATCTTTTCATTGGATTTAATTATCTACAGAACTAGAGAATCCTGTTGGCGGATGCTTCCCTTTGGCCTCCAAAAGTTCTAATGATGTCAATTTCAGAAGTCCTCAACGGAAGAAATCAGTCCCAGCGATCAAGTCCCCTCCATCAGGCGCTTCTCTTGTGACCACCGCCAAGAAACAAAACCCTTTCAAGAGTGATGACAAGAATTCAAAAACAGGAATGTTTCATAAGTTGGACCCCAGGAAACCCTCCCCTCGGAAAATTGAAATTGCTACCCCTCGAGAAACTGCTGGTGGAGATAATTTTACCATAAATGAATTTGGAGAGCATGTGAATAACGGGGATTCCAAGCCAGAAATAAAAAGGGTCCTTTTCAGCGCCACACACGATGAAAAACAACAAAAATTCAGTGGTTTCAGAACTGGGTCCAGGGTAGTACCATATGATGATGACGACGAGGAGGAGGTGGAGGAGGAGAAATGTACTTATAGAAAAGATGTTGAAATCAGCTACCCGGTTGACGATTTTTATGGGAGCAGCAAAGATATAGAGGATCTTTCTTTGATCCGTAAACAACTCCTTCAGATTGAGAATCAGCAGTCAACTCTCTTCAATCTCCTTCAGGTACATTAATTGAAGGTTGAATTATTTTTTCCATGATATATATTCTCATTCTCCTTTTGAGCTGATGATAAGCTTCTACTTATGCTAGGCTTGAAGTGCGCTTTATGCATTTTCTTGCCTTTTTTTTTTTTTCCCTTTTGCTCGTATAATTTCTGAAGAATTAATTTCTGAAGAATTAATTACTTAAAGCAAACGTTAGAATATGGAATGTTTGATATATTATCTCTGTTTATCTAGTCACGTTTTGAACAATTATTCCATTTCTTTTGGACTAGTCCCTACAAGTTGCCATTGTTCTTTCCTACATCTGCCTTTTCATGTCATCCTGCGTTGAATTATCAAATTGTATTCGCAATAGGTTTATATGGCCTTGCTGCATTTTTCACTAGTAGTTGAATTTGGGTACTTTGGCTTGAATGCAGAAATTCATGGGGCACTCCCAAATTGGTATAAATTCTCTAGAGAAGCGTGTTCTTGGACTGGAAATGGCATTGGATGAAATTTCTTATGACTTGGCATTGTCAAGTGGAAGAATTCCTAATCCTGACTACATGGACAATGCCTGTTGCAAGCTACCTGGTGCAGAATTTTTGAGTTCTAAGCTCTGGAGGAGAACAGAAAGTCGATATTCTACTACAAGGGGTTCATCATTTGGCAGCATACAATTGCTGCAAGATGCAAGGAACACTCCTGCAAAGGACCTCGTTCATCATAAGTCTGAGAATAAATATGCATTTTCTGTTGTCAGACACCAAAGAGGGAAGATAACAAGTAGCATTCAATTACAAAATGCAAGTTACCTATAAGAAGCATCTGCAACAGCAAAAGGATGAGGACTCAGCTCACCAAATGCTGCCCCTTTATACTGTGCCATCATATGACTATCATATAGATGCGGTAACTTTCGAAAAGGATTCACAGCAATCAATATGTTGCCTGTATAAGTCTGGAGGCAACACTTAACGTATTAGCCATAACAAGGCAACAAAAAAGATGAAGATGTAAACAAAGCAAGCGTACTAACACCAATTAGAACACTATGATCATATAAAGAGCAAAAAGTTACATTCACGGGAATATTAACGGCCCCATGATACATCAAGGCCAAACATGTAGTGTACAAGGCATTATGAAGTTTATTAGTCAATACTAACATAAATTTCATTCATATCATATCTTGATCTTAAATTCTGGAGGACTCCTGGTTCATGCAAATAAGCCAATTTTGTCATATCATCCACTCCACATGGAGGTGCTTCTGCATCTTTAGGATAAACATCAGAACTCTTCATGACAACCTGCATTTTTTCAAAATTACACAAACAATTATCACCAGCTCATGAGAATATTTAAATGAGAATCTGAAATTTGATCACTGGCTCACTGCTCACAAACTTAGCCAATAAGACACCATCAAAAGATTGATTATCACTTTGGCAAATGACAACTGTGAACAACCATATCTCTTATACACATGCAATGAAGGACATAGTGGAACTTCCATCACCCTTACCGTTTTCCCTGATGTACAGAGGACCTTAACCTCATTGCCTTTAATCTCTGCAACTTCACCATCAACCCAAGCTGTATCTGAGTCTTCCACCCAAACAAGAGAACCAATTGCAAGACTAACAGGAGCAGCCTGTCAAGCCAAGAATGTAACCACTTTACTAGGCTAATAAAATGGAGCCATTTTATTCCACTGCAAATATTTAGTTATCTACTTCCCAATGAACGTGGAAATGGTCTACAGTCGAGTTAGTAACAAATAAACAGGAATTTCTGGTTATACCTCGACAAACACTAGAAATTATGAGAACAAAAAAGGTCCTTTGTTGCCATATTCATATCACTGAATTGCAGGATGAGGCAAAATCTATTTATTTTTATGATACAATTCACTGATGGAAAATTTTATTAAACGCGGGAAATTGAAAGTAACCTGATTACAGCATAAACTTTCCCTTTCTGTAATAAACGAGGTTTAGAGTATAAAGTTTGCTCACCCTGATTCTGTATTATCTATTGAAAAAACTATTTGAAGAATTTATGCATTTGGACAAAAGTGATTCGATATCTTATACCAAGGAAAAATCAGTTAAGTCAAAAGGCCTGGTTCTACATCACATTAGGTTAAGGTAATTGCTAAATACTCTAACGGGACAAAACTAGCCATTATTTCATAAGAAACAAATGCAGCTTTACAAGATTTGGTCAACAAGAGTAGAAACGAATGAGTGATAACATATAACACGCATTTCAGAAAGAAATGTTGAAATGAACAGCAGTTTCTTCATAAACTAGAGAATAGTTCCCACTTTCTATCATATACAGTTAAAGAAAATAAACAAATAATTTGAAAAATAAATTGATAGGTAATAGAACCTCAAGAATGACAGTAAATTGACTAATCAGTGGCATAAGAAATGTTTTATTCAACAAAGATTTGAAAGGAAAAAATAAATAAACAAAACAATTCATGCAACCCATCACATTTGTGGGGATAAAGCTAAAAGTAAATGACCAATTCCAGAAGCATGCTAAGTAAATTGAAAATCAAAGATAATTAAAAAGATTGTGCATATTAAGCAGGGGCCTCAAGCATAAATTTTGTATTTTGGTAATACAGAAATCAAGAAGTTTGATTGTGAATACAGAAGCCAACTACTTAGAGTTAGATCTTTAAAAAAGGTATAACAAAAGCCTAAAAGCTATAAGCTGTCTACTGTAACCATCACCAACCCAGAAGTTCTAATTTTGCTGACTCAAACATTCAAACCAAAAGGAAAAAATTCAGAGCCTTAGTCCCAACAAGCTTCTACTACCTAAGCAATCATGAAGCTGATTCACGTCCTAAAAGTAATAAGCTACATCTATCAGAATGTATCAAGATAAAACCTGACTGGAAACTATTAACACTACCCACAAAATAATCTCAAATTTATAAATCATTGATCCAAACTATGCAAGAGAATAATGCTCATGTCCCTGGATCAAAAACTGCATGTTCGTTCCGCTTGTCATCTACAAACAGCGTTCCTGGAAAGATCAAACCAGGGAGTTGAAGACCTAAACGTTTCTTCCTTGACTAAAATGGCACAACAGAAGACAACACATACATGTGAACGAGATTAGGTCATTAAATCCCAAAAGGGAAACTAGCAACCGACAGACATTGGCCATCAAAACTTCAGTACAAACACAGATCAGTCCATTACCAAGTCAAACAGCAGCCATCAACCATTTTAATGAACGCTAAACCAAAGCATAATACATATTAAACAAACCATAACTTTCAATTGGCAGCTATTTACACCAAAACACAGATAAAATGCAAAATAAAAAATACCATTTTCTATTTCAATCAGATCAGAAATTTGGGTTGCTTCTGGATCTACTCCTCTAGCCTTGACCGACGATCAGTGGATTGGAAAGGCAACAAAAAAGTTTCAAACTTTATTTAGTTTGAGAATAAAGCTACACTAGATTTACAGACAGAGAAAAAGAATAACCCAGAAAAAAATAAAAAAATGGATGAAATTTTGAAAAACAGAGAAACTTAAACCCTTCAACAAGCCCAAAATTTCTTGAAGAAGAGAATAAGCCCTCCTCAAGTCTCTCGTCGTCTGTCTTTGAGCTGTTATTTTCTTGTTTGTTTAAGTATTTGGATGCTTCCTTCAGCTCTTGAATTGGGTTTTTGTGAAGATTACTTAACAAAAGTGTTTTCATTGATTTTTTATTGACTCGTTTAATTAATAATGAAAACGTTCTTGGGTAAAAACTAGATTCCCATAGTGCCCCTGTTTTACGGCTGTATTTACGATCCCTTGGGTTTCGTTTCGGGAGGGACAAACCAAGGACGAAGTCAAATTTAAGTCCACACACAATGCTTCTGTCTGATTCTTACAGTTACAGCATGATTTTCAAGCGCCGTGAAAATCTTTTCCTTTCCCTGTTCCTCTTGCTCATTTCATTAGTTTGTCTCTCAACTTTTAAATTGTTGCAAGAACTAGTTGTTTCAATTCAACCTACAAAATATATATACACACTGGTCACTGGATATTCCTTTTCTTCCCACTTCTTAAGATGTCCTTTTTGAATTTGTTTCTTCTTTTATGACATGAAAATCAGCGTTGACATGTGCGTTTCACTTATTTATCTAACGATTTTCTCTGAAATGTCGGACTCCGACCTTAACAAGTGTTGATTTGTAGATTATGAAATAGATAATAATCCTCATGGACCTAATTTATTTATTTTATATTTTATTTGAAATAAGTGTATAGTATAGGTAGGTAGGGTCTTAGAAGAAACTCTAATCAGAATTATGACATCTCCAACCCAAAGAGGCTGTAGGACCCCTACCCCTCGTTTCCTGCAAGAAAAAAGGTCGTCCAATTTGCAATTTGGTTGCACTTTTTGTTGTCGCTTTAATCATAAAACCCCTGTACAGTGTCCACTCCACTATCCATCCTCCTCAACATGCTCCGTGATTTTCCATATCTAATCTAACACCACCTTTTGCTCAAGGATTTTAAAAATTATTCAAAATTATGTTGGATCCTTAAATTCATTTTTTTTAATTTTTATATTAATTATGAATTATTTATTGAACAAAATTTTACGTACAAATTTGAAAATAAAAATCATAATTAACACCAAATTTTAATTAGATAAATAAAACTAATTATTAATAATTTTAATAGTTTAAGGTAATTACTATACTATAATTAAGGTAATTACTATACTATAATTAAAGTAATTATAAATTATTTATAAATATTGGATTGAGTTGACCTAATTTTTAGGTTTTTGTATAACCCAAATTCATTAAGTAAACTCAATTTTGATTCAAGAATTGATTTTTAAAATTAATCTCTTTGATACCTAACCTTAATCCTTAAATGAAATGAGTTTGTATAAGTATATGATTGATTACATAATTGCAAAAAAATAAATAAGTTCTTATGCAAGAAAACATATCATATTATCAACTTAGAAATTTAAGAACATAAAAAGATGGATTATGGTTCTCACTTGAAGAATCTAACAATTCCCTACATAAGTAAGTCTATCCACCTCGGATTGACTATACTTCTTCTTGACTCGAAGTCATTCGAGCACATGAAGAACATAGTCCAATTATAGATAGAAGATAATAAAAGACTTTATGGGAACACATGAAGAACACACTTCAACCAACAGTTTGTCCACTATGAAAGGGTGGTTATAGCTTTTGATTCTAAATTTGTTGGAGCTTAGATGTTGCAGGGCACAGATCAACTGGTACACTTTGAAGTTTTCTTTCTCTAACAGAAAACTAAAATCTTCACTACCTTTATTTATGGTTTTAACTTTAACTTTCAAAGGGGATATATTTAGTTGAATTTGCAAGAGTTTCATAACCACATTTAGGAGCTACGGCTGGTCTTTTGAGATTCTAACTGTACACTTTATTTCTCAAAAGTTGAGGGGAATGTCAATATAAGGAATTTCACTATAGACTTTCAGAAATTTGTAGAGCATACAGGTGTTATTAATTTTAGCTTTGAGGGATCAACCTTCACTTGAAGTAACAAACAAAGCAACACTTGACACATCAGGAAAAGGTTGGATAGAACTATAGTCAATGGAGAATAGCTCAACAAATTCCCTGAAAGTAAGTTAAGGGTCTTGAACCCTCTATTTTCATACCATGCTTCTTTAGGGGACCAAAAATTATTTAAAATAAGAAACATATTCCTTTTCACTTCAATAATTACTTGGTGAACTCTGTAAGGCTATATAGATGTTATTTTAAGAGGGCTTTTTATCAATTTGGTGGGTGCAAGTCATATACTTGTGTTAAGAAATTGAGATTTATAAAGGATGAGCTAAAATCCATTAAAATTGAAAAAGGGGGATCTAATAATTTAGGGTTGGTTCATAAGACCAAAGAAGAGTTAAATAGAATCCAATTAGAGTTAGAGAAGTATCTAGGATAAAAGGACCTCTTGAATATGAAGAAAGCAGTCATTTTTAATATGCCAAAGCTCTCATAAAATCACAACACTTTGTTATATCAAGGATCCATAATCCAAGAGTTAAGGGATGGGGATAAAATTCTAAATTATTCTTTAGCTCATTTTGGAGAGGAGAAATATCGGTAGAATTTTAACTCTAACAAATCTAGAGGGGCAAATAAACTCAACTCGCGAAGAAATTAAGAAGGAAGTTTTCTCCTACTTAAGAAAATTCTAGCCTCTTTATCCTTAAGCTCCTCCCCGGTACTGTTACTAAAGTCATCCATATCCCATTGTTCTCAAGTGAGAAATTAGTTGCCTTAATAAGACAAGTTATAACCAAGAGATAAAGAGAGTAATCTTTAAAATGAAGCCTATAAGATCCCTAGGCCCTGATAGCTTAAATGAATTTTTTATAAAAAAAATATTGGCCACTTATAAAGACAACTATGACTAAAGTAATAAAATATATATTTTTAAGAAAGTTCAGATTGTTAAAAAGATTAATAAGACTTTCCTTTGCTTGATAATAATAGTCCATAATCTTGGGTCTTTGAATGAGTTTAGACCCATTTCTTGTTGCAACTTTTTTTTATAAAATCATTTCTAAAGTTCTTGCAAATAGGTTGAGGAAGGTACTTCACAACATCTTTAATGAGTCACAAGGGACTTTTTTGGATGGGGAGACTGATATAGAATAACATCTTAGTGGCTTAGGAGTTGTTCAAGGGATATTCAAAAAAAGGCGGGGCCTAAAAATTGTGTAATAGAAGTTGATTTCTTCAAATCCTTTGACATAAATAGCTAGGATTTCATCCTAAATTTACTAGAAGCTTTAGAATTTCCAGAGAAATTTAGAAATTGGATCAAACTTTGCATCACAACAACTTCTTTCAATGTCCTATTGTCACGCCCCGGACCGTGCCGGGCTAGCGACAACCGCCGCATACCCGAGCTAAGGACATTTCCTGCGCCTTTAACCCGAGTATGCAAGGCTTAACGAGTACCATTGCACCATACATCATTTTCTAAAACCACTTTAAAGTAAATTTTACAATATCTAAATTGTTTACAGAAATCCAGTCTCATGAGCTATTAAATATACAAAATTCATCAAAAGAAATACCCACGTACAGTAGGCCCCGTAAAAGTTGCACGATCTACTTGGAGCTCCACGCTCCAAACTTTAACCTGCAT
>JANIMX020000287.1:5117766-5128220 GCA_024582655.2 Erythroxylum kunthianum | reverse complement strand
GAAGGATTAGAAGAATATACATTAGTTTATATTGATGACATTATTATCTTTTCTAATAAAACCAAAGATGATCATTTAGCCAAAGTTAGACACGTTTTAACTCGATGTAAAGATATTGGTTTAATATTACGTAAAAAGAAAATTAAATTAGCTCAACAAACTATTGAATATTTAGGTATTGAATTTACAAATGGTTACCTAAAATTACAACCAAATATACTCAAAAGACTACAAGAATTTCCTTATCAATTAAAAATATTAAAGAAGTACAAAGTTTTTTAGAACTACTTAATTATATATTTGACCAAGGATTTTTAAAAATATTAGCAAAAGAAAGACAACATTTACAGAAAAAATGTAGTTGATTTTTTTTCTACTTTCATGTTTAATTCGGTTGTCGAAGATAATAATATTTCATATTGTTTTGCTAATTCATTATTTAATAGGATATACATTTGAGACTTTTTTGTAATAAGGTTTTAATCTGTATTGCTATCAGCGTTTGTTTTTCCATTAATTCAGCAAGTTGTTGTGTTATACTCATAATGTAGTTTTTAAATAGGTAGATAGTTCATTTAATTGTGTTTTAATTTCTACTAATTCTTGATTTATTTCTTTTCTAGGTATGAGATCTGTAATATGAAGAGGTATATCAAAATATTTTGGTCGTTCAATCTTGAGTGAATGTGATTTTGGTAGAGTATGGATTGACGAAGATGATGGTTCTGTGAACGAAAATCTATTAGGTTGAAAAGGTTTATTAATTGGTGGTATTTCTCTAAGTTAATTATGAATTTTTGTTCCAACTTTAGCTACATTTGTGAATAGTTTATTAATATAAATTTAATCAATATTTCTAAATTCAATACTATGGTGAGAGTTTGTTAAGGCATAACTAATTTGATAGGTCAAAGAAAATGGATATTGTCTAGTATTCATCAAATTGTCTTTATAAAATTTATAAGCTATAGTTATAGTTTGTTCTAAATTTTTCGAAAATAATGGTAAACCTAATTTGATTCAAGTATTAAAAATAAGTTTTCTATAAGCTAAATTGTCATTAATTAGTCCAATTATTTGATCATTAGGTTTTGTCATTCTTTCATCTATTATTGTCATTCTTATAGGTGAGTCAATTCCTTCCTGAAAAGTAGATTTAATTAATATCTGAATTGTAGATAGATGTATGTAGGAAATTTTTGACGTTTTTATTGGGGTATTTTTTGTAATTATCTATTTATCTGTTCTTGATTGATTAGATTAATTTGAATATGTCAAGAACATTGATCAATTCTTATTGGTGTTTCTAAAACCATTTTCCATAATAAATTATATTTTTTTGATTTTTAATAGGATGATTTATTATATCTTGTCCTGATTTTAAATCTAATTGAGCTTTTTCTATTTTGGATTGGTTATCTTTGGATAATAATGTGGAAACATCAAAAATTCCACTTTGTTATGTTATTTCTAATAAATCTAATTCTAAAATGTTGTTAGTGGAAGTAGATGAATTTTCAGTCATGATTATAGGTTTATTTATGTTCCCAAAGAGAAGCTTGAAATACTTGTGATATTGTATTCAACTTATTTATATTTTCTATAAGTATGTTCTATGGTTGCAACGAAAGTTGATCTTCCACATAAGAAACTATATCATGATATCATATACCATTCATTTAGTTAATAAATTATGTCATAGTATATATTTTTTTTATCTTATTGAAATTAATGAATTACAATGTATTCATACTTTTTTTTATTGATTATATCAATTATAAACAATCCAACCCACATTTTGATCTATTTGATCTAGGGTTTGTCTATAGGTTGATAATTCCAATCATGTGTTCAATTACGTTTTTTGGGTGTTTTTGTTTGAGGTGGATGATTACATTATATAGATGAAGAAAAGAAAAGAAAAGAAATCTTACCTTTTGAGAAGATAAGATAGCTTGTAAAGGGGTTTTTGCAATTCTAAATGTAGGGTCATTGATTTTGATTTTTTTTAAGAATGTTTATATTAAAAATTTGAAATGAATAAGTTCAAACTAAATTTATTTTTTAAAAAAATGAACCAAAATATTATATATGACAAATGCAATGTTCATTTAATTAACAAATAAAATAGTAATACTATGAAAGAAAATTTTAATCATGTGTTTAATATCATTTAGAAGTGATTCTAATATTCATTGAGAAGTGATGTTTAGAATCACTTCAACAAGACTTCACCAAGTAGGATTTAGATTTTTAGGTTACGAGTTCCTCATTAAGCAACAAATTGGAAAGAAAAAGAAACCAAAGAATTCTTCTTCCTTCAATTTGCTCAATTTCTTCCTACTTTTTGAGAAAATTTTGATCCTAGAAATTGATGCATCATCTTTATATTCTTGTTCATATAACAAACAACCATAACCAAGTAATATGAGGAAGAGGGGCAGTGGCGACTGGCAAGGGCCAAACTCCAACGAGCAGCAGAATGCAGAACGCCCAGCCCAATCGCTTGTGGAACACAGATCAAAGCAGAACCAGAATGTAGCAGAAGTGCAGATGCATAATGTAATGGCTATGCAGTGGTGACTACCGACTACTTCTGCTTCAATATGTTATGACCCTTGCCCTTGGTAAGACGACCTTGTTTTATATTAGGTGCAAAACAAATATTATTTTATGTTATATAAAAAATAGGAGCTTCATATTATTTTATGTTGTTGATTTTAGGTTGAGTCAGGTTAAGTGACATTAAGCCCGAAATTTATGCCAACCCTAATCTATACCGGAGAAAAAACATTAGTTTTGAGTTTGAACGAAAGCCCATGGTTTCAACCCAACTGGTAAGGACATAATATCAGCCCGAATCCGAATCCGAATCCCCCCTTCCTTCTCCATTCCGACTACCGAGAGCATATTTTCACTCTCTCTCTCTCTAAACGGAGAACGATGCAGGCTGTATCAAGGCGATTAGGGCACCAATCTCTGAAGCCCACTTCTTCTCTAAAATCAGTGTTTCCTCTATACGATCACTGTAATCTTCGTCCTCCATTTCTAGGCTTCTGTTTAAATATCTTTCTTTTTTCACTTTTTGTGTGTAATTGTTAGGCAATGGAGCAGCTGATCAATGGAGGTATGAATCTACACTCACCAACTCCAGGGGTGTGGGCAACCTTGTTCGCAAGGGTACCGGTTGAAGATCTTCGGTTAGGTATCCACCTCTCTCTCACCTTCTTTACTTCCCTCCTATATTTATTAAGGTCAGCAATTAAAGATTAGTGCTTGTTCATCTGTTTAGGCAATGTTTGTAAATGTGTTCTTTTTTTTTTTTTGGTTTTGCAGTGGCATAGTTGCTACAGTATTTGGAGCTACTGGTTTTCTTGGTCGCTATCTGGTTCAGCAACTTGGTATGTTGTGTGCTATATTATATATTACATTGAATTTTATTAACTTGTATTTTGGCAGTTGCCTGTTTCCTGGTCTCTTAAGCTTATTATCCTTTCTAATTAGTAACGGATCATTTTTTTTGTTCCTTTTCCAGCTAAAATGGGATCTCAAGTTTTAGTTCCTTTTCGAGGTTCCGAGGACTCTCCTCGCCACCTTAAGTTGATGGGAGATTTGGGTCAGGTAGAATTGCATATAAAATTTTTGGCTGTGCAATTTGCACTTTTCTTTCTTTAATATGAATGAAATGCTTTCCCATTTAACTTGTTAGATTGTACCTATGAAATACAACCCGAGGGATGAAAATTCAGTCAAGGCTGTCATGGCAAAAGCCAATGTTGTTATCAATCTTATAGGTAACTCCTTTCACTCTAACTATCACAAGTTTCTACTTGCGAGAGATTTTCAACTTAATACAGGATTTTTCACCTTCAGGAAGGGACTATGAAACAAGAAATTACAGTTTTGAGGAAGTACACCATGGAATGGCCGAACAACTTGCTATGGTAGTTTCTGCTTTGTCATGTGCTCCTACAGTTATTTGTTTTTTGAAATTGCTGGCACAATACTTCTCTTGAATGTGTTTTATTTAGCAAGCATTATCTTGACAATTTGGAAAATGCAATTTGGTTGTGGATGGAGTTTGAATGAATTCATATAATACTTCTAGAGAAGGACATAACAAATCCCTACATTATCCAAAATATGCATCGACTTAATATATCACACAAAATAAGCCTTCTACCGCGATTTCACAGGATCGGATTCCATGTTGTTTCTATATAGTTTTGTGGGTTATTTATGAAATTTATTCATGTTATGCTCTTAGTTGTCATTTACTACCTTTGGTGCCATTCTTTAACAGTTGTCAATTGTTTCTCTTTTGTCAACTTTATTAGCTGGTTGTTGATTATGTAGTTTGTGTCATAATCCACTTTGAGTTGGTGAATGTTTCGTTTCTAGTTCATTTGACATTCGTGTTTCATTGAAATGATTCTGGGTTGGTAAACAAAGTAACAAATGTACTCCACTACTAGTTCACATTCTACTTTGTTTTGAATTATCAACTTGAAAGTCTGCACCTGGTTAAATTATTAAAGTTATATGGGAAAGTGAAGTATGTGTCACATTTTTGCCTTAAAAAATTCCATAAGATATTGACAATTCAATAGTATAAAAGTAGTAAGTGGAGAGCTTAATGATCTTCTGCATTCAAACATAAATTTTAGCTAGGGGAAGTGGAAGAGGTAAAAATAATGGATTGTGAGGATATGATTTTTGAAGGGACGGGGCTTTTAGATTGCTACTCATTCTTTGGCTTGGGGTTCTCCTGGTGCTGATTTCTTACTCTGATTGCAATTAGCTAATAGGTATATGGTTTGATTTTGTTTCTTGGGCTTTTGTTGAGGCTGTTCTTCAGCTGACTGATTTATTGTCCTAATACTGCTTTATAGTTCAATGCATATAGCTTCCATAGTCTTCAATTTGTGCAGATTGCCAAAGAACATGGTGGTATCATGAGATTTATTCAAATTTCTTGCCTAGGAGCATCTCCATCATCTTCATCAAGAATGTTCAGAACTAAAGCTGCTGGCGAGGAAGCTGTATTGAGAGGAATACCTGAGGTAGCTCTGTAGGTTCTTTTTACTATGTCCTAGAGTTATTTACCAGTTATGCTCTTAGAACTGGCCATCATTTCTGCTCATCTTTCCTTTTATGTTTTTTGTTTATGTGAATTCAATTGGTTGAAGCAGATGTGTTAACCGATAATATATTGATTGCTGTTCTGTTTAATTTATAAACATGTCTAATTTCTTACCATGTCAAGTTAAGGGTGAAATTCTTACTACTTACTTGACTTCTTTAGGCGACAATCATGAGACCTGCTGTGATGCTTGGTACAGAAGATCGGATTATGAACCGATGGGCACATTTTGTTAAAAATTATTCATATCTTCCACTTATAGGAGATGGATCAACAAAGTAAGTTTTTCGTGTCTTAATCACTTGTATCAAACAAAAAGTAAACTATATATTGATACTGACCTCTGTCTTTGTCTCAGAATCCAACCTGTATATGTAGTTGATGTAGCTGCTGCAATCGTTGCAGCTTTGAAGGATGATGGAACCAGTATGGGTAAAACTTATGAGCTTGGTGGGCCAGAAATCTTTACTGTTCATGAACTGGTAAATTCTCTTTGATTTTCTTTTGTTCTTTACTTCTTTATTGCAATGCTAGGTGATAATGCAGGAAACTGAATGCACCTGTAGGCAGAGCTTATGTTTGATACAATTCGTGAATGGCCGCGCTATGTGAAAGTTCCATTCCCTATTGCGAAGGTAAATTCTTGACCTGTTGCAGACCTCACATGAATGCTTCCCATACAAAGTTCGTCAATTCCCTGTTACAATTACTAAGAGAAAAACTGCAACAAAATGACATTGTTTTGATTGTGTCAACAGCTATACTTCTGTATTCATGTGTACTTTCGAATAAAATGTAAAGATTCAAAGGTTTTCATGTTTCTAGGCAATTGCAATGCCACGAGAATTATTACTGAAAAAGGTTCCATTTCCATTACCCACTCCCAACATTTTCAATTTGGATGAGATCAATGCACTCTCGACAGATAATGTTGTGTCAGAGAATGGTTAGTTCAGTAAATCAAGGCATCTAACACTTTATCTCTTTTTTCCCATTTTCTATTTTGAAATATTTTCTCACGTGTGTTCTTTGTTGCTTGGTCTTTTCTCTGGCTTCCAGCTTTAACATTCCAAGATCTTGGGATTGTGCCACATAAACTTAAGGGATACCCTATTGAGTTCCTTGTGTCTTATCGTAAGGGTGGTCCACAGTTTGGTTCAACAATCAGTGAAAAGATCTCCCCAGATTCTTTCCCATAAGGTACCTTAGATCGTTCATGGTTATAGTTTCAGATCTGCAATTTATTTGGAACCGAATGGCATGGATACAACACCTTGATTTTGGGAAAGCAAGGAAGACCTCGAGTAACCACTCCTTTTTTTCTTGTTCGTGAAGAAGAAGTTACATTTTCTCAATAACCATGCTGACAGTTTAAATACTTCTGGTTACAGTTGATGGACATCATATTTGTACTTTTGTAGAGTTCATGGAGTCGTTAATAAATTGATAAACATGGTGCCCTAGGTTTCAAAAGAGTGACCAGTTACTGCCCAGCAGAACTGGGCCAGAATAATGATATGAAGATGATTTTGTTTATGGTAGCTATTCATATTTGGTGTTCTTTTTAATTTGAGAAAGAATACATGGGACGAGTTCTCGTTCCTGGGTTTCAGGATCAGCGGTTCTTCCTACTGGAAATATTCTTGTTTTCCCCTTTTTGAATTTGCACCATGTTTACTTAAGTTATAACGTTGTCATATTATTCTTAATCACTTTTCTCCAATTCTTCCTACTCTTTTCTTTCTCCCTTACAGTCCTTGAGTATTGTTGTAACGTCTCAATACCCCCTGGGAGTATACTGGAGTGTCACACGGAACGGACAGATAGAACATACAAAAACACATTCGCAGCGAAATCACAATCATACATATGCGCACCTGAAACAAAATAGAAAATCAGAAACAAAATCATACTTATTAATTTAACAAACATAAACATTACAATGTTAGGCTCTTAAGGTCATTTACAAAAAGAGCAGATACAAAACAAAAAGTAAAAATAGGAGTTAACTCTAGACATCTTTTGTTGGCCAATGCAGTTCTGTCGTCCCTTTTTTTCTCCTCCTCAAACTCTTCTTCACAATCTCATTGACATACACGAAAAAAACACTATGTGCTAAACTTATAGAGCATAGTGGGAAAAGGACTGAAGCATAACATAAACATAAAATAGAAATGGAGACGACTTATATAGAAGTTTCACATAAACATGTCATAATCAAAACAGAATCGAACTCTTATTGGAACTGAACGGAAATCAAATAATCTTATATGCCAAAACATAACAAGATAAAATCAGGAAACAGATGCAAAGCAGAAGTCAGAAATCAGATATCAAAATGCTGAAGCATAACAGAAAGCAGACATTTTATCAGAACACAAATTGTTTATCAGAAGTGCTTAGTAGCACTAGTTCAAAAACCCTTTTTCATGTCAGAAAATAGAATTACTTGCTAATCCGTTCGACAGAAATCGGTAACGTGTCAAATCAGAAGATACTTGAAGTATTTGAACAGAAGAGACTAAAGTATCTGAGCAGAAGACACATTGTGTCTAAATCAGAAGACACTGAAGTGTCTGAACAAGAGCAGTTGCGAACCCTTCTAGGCATACCTATTTACCTACGACTTGGACTTGGCAGACTAAAAAAAATCACAACTTAAGTCACATCACATCGCAACTTTCGCACTTATCACAAACATCTCAGTTACCTTCCCAGCATAGTAATTCACACAATTATCATATTCAATATATATCATAAAACCATAAAACAAAGAGAAAAAAACAAAACACATACTCAACCACTCACTCTCATTGGACAGAATTTACTCATCCTACTTCAATTCACAATTTTAGCCTCGTAGGGTCATAATTAGGGTTTGAATCCTTCATAACATTTGTTTCCTCAGGTTTTATGATTCTAAGGCCACTAAATTCATATTTTCAATGTCAGTATGCTAGGAAATATTCCCAGAATACCATCTCGGATTTACACCCTAACCAGAACATAGAACATAATTTCATAAGAGTGGGTGTCACGCACGTCTGTCACACCCGTGACAAACGTGCACTGGCGTGACCACTCGTGCACGACCATGCACACATGTGCATGGGTATGACCAGTTGTGCACGGGCATGACCTCCAGTGATAAACGTCCGCCTAACTCAAAGAACCTCTCATCTTCTTCCCGGGGACAGAACATAAACCAGACAAAATATTTCACAACTTATTTCTCTCGGATTAAACACATACAAGAACTCAAACATCACATGCTAAAAATCCTAACACCACAAAACAAATATCAAACATTCTTTCCTTACAACCAATTTTCCATACAAATCTCCAAACACACTTTTCATATATATCATCAAACAAATTTTCCTTACCTTATTTCCGAGCTTTCTTCTTTACTTTTCCAACTCTTTTCCTTTCTTCTTTCTTACTTAAACTGTCACCAAGATTTCTCAAGCCTTAAGTAACAAAAATCAAAACCTCTCTCTAGACTCACCGAATCGCCCTTTCACGTTATCTCTCACTTATCGCCTCTGTTCTGATAAATTTTTAGGGTTTTTCAATTTCATCCTGAAACAGTTCTTTTATACTGTTGACTTAAAATTTATGCCGATGTCACTCTTTTCTCGACTGTTCTCCTCATACATACACACATTTATTCTAACATTCATTCTTCCTACTAGGGTATGTTTCGGGTCATGACAATTGTCTTCTCGTATCTTTTCACTGGAGCTTCTGAGTGTCTCGTCTTAACATGTTCAAACTACCTAAGTCTTGTCTCCCTTAATTTTTCAACAATATTAGCTACATTTACTCTATCCCTTACCATCACATTCCTGACCTCGTCTCTTCTAGTAAGATTGCATATCCAACGTAACATGTTCATCTCCGTCACTATTAACTTATGACTATGCACTTGTTTAATGAGTCAACACTCTGCTCCATATAACATGACCGATCTAATTGTTAAATAATAAAATTTACCTTTAAGCTTGAGTGGTATCTTTTTGTCGTACAGAACTCCTGATGCATTTCTCCATTTAAGTCACCATTTTTTATTCAGTGAACTATGTCTTCATCAATCTCTCTATTGTTATGAATGATTGATCCTAGATATTTAAAACTCTCCTTTTGTGGTATAACTTCTGAACTAATCTTTACCTCCACATTTGTAACCACTCTTTATTCTGAAAAGTTACACTGAACATACTTCGTCTTAGTCCTATTCAATCTAAAGTTCTTCGACTCTAACTTATCCCTCCAAAGTTTCAATTTGGCATTGACCCCTTTTTTGTCTCATCCACTAAAACAATGTCATCAACAAAGAACATACACCAAGGCAAATATCCTTGGATATTCTTAGTGAGTTCATCCATTACTATTGCAAACAGAAAGGGGCTTAAAGAAGAGGTCAATATCTACAGAAAACTATTTTGTATCACCTCCTATCGTCTTAACTCTAATTTTTACACCTTCATACATATCCCTAATTATTTGTATATAAGTTATAGGACTCCTTTGGTTTCTAAATACCTCCACATAATTTCCCTTGGTATCCTATCATACGCTTTCTCTAAATCAATAAATACCATGTGTAAGTTACGTTGTCTTTCTCTGTAATACTCCATTAACCTCCTTAGGAGATACAATGCTTCTGTTGTGGACCTTCCTAACATGAAGCCGAATTAACTTTTCGAGATAGAATCATCCTTTCTTATTCTCTTTTCAATCACTTTGTCTCATAACTTTATGGTGTAACTAAGTAATTTGATGTCTCTATAGTTGTTACAACTCTTTATGTCACATTTGTTCTTGTATATAGGAATTACCATATTAACTCTCCACTAGTCTGACATTTTGGTAGACTTAAGGATTGTATTAAAAAGCTTGGCTAGCCACGTAACACCCTCTTCGCCTAAGCTCTTCCATACCTCTATGGGTATCTCATCAGAACCTACTGTTCTACCTCCCTTCACTAAAACTGCAATTCTTATATATATCTTTTGATATTTTGATTTGTAATTAGTAATAAAGTTGCAAATACAAATTGAAGTTTTGTGCAATCAATTAAGTTCATGACGTTTCGTTTTACAGTAAATCATTTACATGTCGTTAAATTACACCTAGGATATGTTATGTCGTTAAATTACACCACTTTTGTTTATTTCCATACTTTAGTTTATGAGATCGACTACTTCATAAAGAAAAAACATAACATGTACTAGTCTTTTTACGTTATATTAATATCCAGTCTTAAGTCTGCGTTTGGTTACTGTCTTTGCTTGTGAATACGGGAGAT
>JANIMX020000287.1:4902245-4913765 GCA_024582655.2 Erythroxylum kunthianum | reverse complement strand
CACTTCCAAAAGACATTTAAGGGCAATATAAAATTAGAAAAGCACTGAAACTTTATTTACCAAATTTATTTCTTATATCTCGAAAAGGGACGTGAAAGTCCGATGTCACAAATCAACTTTTAATAATCTGTTTGATAAAGAACTTTTATTAGCTACTGATAGCTAATCAAGCCATAAACAGTTCCTGATATAAAAATTTATTAAAAGTAGCTTTTTATAATCAACTCTCATTAAAAATTCTAAAACTCTTTTTTTTTCCTTCTCTTCTTTTCTACGTTAACAAAAACTCTTTCATGCTCTTTTGTTAAAAATACTCATATGTAATACAAAATAAAGATTGTGACGTATTAAATTTGTAAATTTTAATAGGATAGAGTTCGTTTCGTTGTTAACGTGCTAATTTAATTCATTTAAATTATACTAATTTTTGAACAATTAAATAAATCTATACACTGAAAAAATAAAATTTTAATGTTGTAAGCAAGAAAGAAAAAAGGAACACTTTGTTTTCCGGGTAGTGGTTGAACTAAAGTTGTCTTATTTCCTCCATATCTTGTCTTCTTCGTTAAATATTAAGACTTGTCTAATGCTATTTCTACTGAGTAGATAATCGTATTTTGGCTTATAGTAAGATATTTATTTATGGTTATTATGTCTTTAGAATTGTTATATTATTTTTTAACTGATACTTTCTTTATATATATATACATGTGCATATTTGTTGTCTCTATGAATCATATCTATATTGGTAAATTAACTTTAATTAGCTACTTATAATCAATAATTTTACCAAATATTAATCATTAATCAGCTACCAGCTATCAGCTAAGTTCGATCAGCGCAACCAAAAAGACCCTAAACAAGAGGAGAGTTAAAGGTATAATTAAGAGAAAGTAAAGAGAGGAGCTTCTGACAAGAAAAAATAACCTCAACATATCTTATTATTTCTTTATTTTAACTTTTAATAACTTTTTCTTTAAAATATAATTTATCCATATTTAATTTTTAATTAAAAATATAGAAATTAATAACATTAAATTCAAGTAGACAAATAATTGGATTCTAAATTATTATAATTAATGAACTTAAATTTATAGATATTTAAATAAATTATATAATAACATATATAATTCAATTCTTGTATTCAATTTCAATCTAGAACAATTTAATATAATTAAATTTGGTGCTCGATTTGGATATTAAAAAATATTCAAATTGTATTAAATTAAAAGTAATAATATAATTTAGTCTGATTCTGATAAAAAAAAATTAACAATACGGCTCAATTTTAGTTCTTTTTTCTTGGATTCCTACCTTATCCATAATCAAATCACTTCGTCATCATTCCAAAACAAAGACTTTACATCATAATAAATGGCTCAAACTTGAAAGGATTTCTTTGGTGACTTAATAAATTAAATTATTTGGATGATTAGCATTTAAAATAACAGGGAGACCCCCTCTGTCTTCAATCCAATGACCTTCAACTCACCACTAGTCATACCAATTACTGGCTGGCGTGGCTAATGGAATTGGATCCCACTTCTTAATCAACATGGCCAAGTCGGTTGAAAAATAGGTTCTTCAAACTAAATAAAAGAAGTTGCCTCAATGAAATTTATTACATTGCTTTTGGACATCTATGTCTCATTTCAATAGACCAGTCATCTCATCTTGAATGTATAATTGGCTTTGCCTCACTCAAATTAATTGCATTATTTATTTTTTTGGCATCTGTATTTTAGATGAATTGACTCTATTGAAGAAATAGTTATCTCACCTTAAAGACACACTTATTTTACCTAATTAGAATCGTTATATAGCTATTTAATATATAATGTACATATAAATGAGATAGAGATTAAAAAAGACAAAATGGTAATTTTTAAAATTACTTAAAATAAAAAATAAAAAAGAAGAAAGTTTTTAAAAAGAGAGAGGAAGACGAGAAATATATAATGAGAGAAAGTGAAAGAAAGAGAGAAAAATAACTTCTAAAATTTTGAAAGAGAAAAAGAAAAAAGGATAAATTAGTAAATATAAGAAATTTTGATCATCTTTATTTTATTATAAATATTTAATAATTATTAAATTAGTTAAAAAACCATAAATAAGAGGTGAAACTCCTAAATAATTAAATTGGTTAAAAACGTCATTTTATTTATTAAAGGTGAGACCCTAATTTATTTGCACAATGTTTATGGCGCCATGCTTCTACGTGCAGTCGCTAGAATGTTGAGTACTAAAAGATATGAGGCACAACCAAGTCAATCCTCCAACGAAAGAATTGTTAATGTTTCAGCTTTAGGTAAACTGTCTCATAGCCAGTTATGGTTCTGTCTGAACTCTGAAGCAAGCCATAAATATTAAGTACACAAAAGCAACTATGCACCATAAGATGTAATGAAAGAAGTGGGGTAGTAAGATATTATTATTTTGAAGTAAGCATTTGTCGCACTGCTAACCCCTAACTGCACAGCAGTCGGCTGTCAAATACTTAATACATCACAGCCTCAGCTACAAAAATTATAACTGTGGATCCTATTGTTGTGAAGATAATCAAGTTGTTATCCACATTTTGCCTTCTGCTGCAAGTCTTGGATACACTTATTTAAATAAAAGTTTCAAGCATTGCATGTTTCATTGACAGAAGGTGTTACCTAGTGTTCTTTCATGCAATATGTCACGGGTTCGATTTTCCTATTGACACTTAGCTACTTTTGCCGGTAACTAAGTCAGCCTAACATCATGCTAAACCTTAAAAATTAAGAGAAGGAAGAAAGACAAGTATAAGAATTAGAAAAGAAAACTTTATATTACAAAGTAAGCTTGGAATACAAGTAGGAAGAGCTTTGTAGAAGTTGTAGGCTTGTTTAGGGTGGCTCTCAAATAAACCATCTAGGGGTATTTATACTCCTCCACCTTCTCAATGGACGGTGAGGATTTATTTGATCCTGAGGTTACAAAAGAGTTTCTATAATCATTCTACACAATATTCTAGAGCTTTCCACACATCTCCATAAGGTTCTAGAATCTTGCAGAGTCTTCCAGAAGATTCCACATCCTTCCAAATCCTTCTTAAACATTCTAGAATATATTTGAGAATGCTAGATAACACCACTAAGTTCTAGCATACTCACCCAAAATACTTATGCACGTGTGGGAAACATTTGGACTGTGACATTCTCCCTCACCTATTGCGCAATGTCCCCATTGCGGTCATGAAACTCTTTAGTTTTCTGCTTGAACTGCCACAAGTCTAGCTCATGTTCCCAACTTATTTCACTATTCGATTGGTCCTTCCACTTCAACAAATACTCCTTGTAGCTTGGACACATCTTGGAATGACTTTATGTGCCAATATCTCATCCATAACTCGATCTTAAGATGTGGTGATGGATGAAGGTGCTCTCAATGACTCACCTCTACTAGGGTCTTCCTTGTCTTCATGGTAGGGCTTCAAGAAGCTTATATGGAAGACATGAAGAACCTCCAAGTGTGAAGGCAACTTCACCCTATATGCAAGCTTGTTTATCTTCCTCTCAATAGAAAAGGGTCTTTCATATCACCGCACAAGTCCCTTATGTAAGTGAGCAAAACTTGCGTACCTAGGAGGGAAGAAGTTTTACCATGACCAAGTCACCTTCCTCGAACTCCACATGTCTTCGCTTTTTTTCCACCCATTTCTTCATCCTTTTAGATGTCTTTGTCAAATATGACCGAGCTATCTCCGCCTTTTTCTGTCATCCCTTGGCAAATTTGAATATCACGGTCCAAATATTTCTTACACGTGCATAAGTATTTTGGGTGAGTATGCTAGAACTTGGTGGCGTTATCTAGCATTCTCAAGTATATTCTAGAAGGATCTAGAATGTTCAAGAAGGACCTGTAAGGATGTGGAATCTTCTGGAAGGTTATAGAACCTTATAAAACATTATAGAGATGTGTGAAAGGTTCTAAAACATTGTGTAGAAGATATTTTGTAGGATGATTCTAGAGACTCATTTGTAACATTAGGATCAAATAAATCATCATCGTCCATTGAAGAAGTGGAGGAGTATAAATACCCCTAACTCAGATTGATCTATCAGCTATCTCCACTGTTTTGTACTTAATAAACAGCTTCAAGAGTAGCCAAATTAAAGATGTGATTAAAGCAGCTATCATACACACAATCTTAGTTATTTGGTTTTGTAGAAACCAAAGTAGATTCATGAATAAATCAATTCCATACTCAAGTGCAATTTCGATGATTATGGCAGCGACTCACTTGTTTGAGACGATTTTCAAAGGTTATAACTCTCCATCTATGAGAGACTTTATTATTCTTAAAGCTTTCAATAATGAGGGGCATTTCTGCAAAGCTCCAATAATCAAGTAGGTGGATTGACAGCCTCTACTAGTGACTTGGATAAAATGCAATTCCGATGGAGCAACAAGAGGTGCCCCAGGTTATGTTGCAGCAAGGGGTATCTTCTGTGACTCATCTGGTGCATTCATGGGGTGTTTCTCATCCAATATTGGTAATACAATAGCTTATCCTGCAGAGTTGACTGCGGCTATGATTGCTATTGAGATAGCATATAAAAAAGGTTGGCACAAGCTTTGGTTAAAATGTGATTCCAAACTAGTTGTTGAGGCTATTGGATCAAACAAATTGGTCCATTAGAGACTTAAAAACAGGTGGGCAAATTGCAGATACTACGCTTCAAAGATGCAGTTTCATATTTTCCACATCTTTCGAGGTAATTCATATGCAGATAAATTAGCGTCATATAGTTTTGTAAAACAAATCTCTTTTTGGTGGGATCAACTTCCTAGTTTTATAAGGAAAGATTTCTTTAGAAATATGCTAGGATTGCCTAATTATAGATTTAGATGACTTTTCATTATTATGGGTTTTGGTTTTAGTTGTCCCATGTTCTTGTTTTGTTTTTTTTTTTAATTTTTAATGAATTAAGGTATGTTGCAAATGATTAGTAGTTTTGGTGATACTAACATAGTTAGAATCATGGTTATTATTATCGTACAATACGCGATACGTATCGCAATAAAGCAATTTCGATACGTATCATTAAAGTGTATCGAAAATTACTCTGTATCGATCGATACACTAGAACGTATCGATCGATACACCGATACATCGATACACCTGATACATAATAATTGTGCAATAATAATTTTTTTAAGAATAAAACCACATAATTAACTACCTAATTTCTACCTAGATATCTTACATTCAATAAAAGAACTCAAAAAGGAAAGGAAAAAAAGTGGAAAATACTGATGAAGATAAAGTTACAAAAGAAGTTGAAGAAGACGAGGAAGACAAAAGAAGTGAAGAATTATTAGTTTCAGAAGATGAAGAAGATAATGATACATTCAATGACATCACTAGTATTTAAAGTTTATGTGAATTTATTTTGAGACTTTTATTGTTTGGATTATTATTTCATTTGTAAATATTTGTGTTTTTTCTATTTATATTCCTCTAAGATTAATAATAATTTTTTTAGACTACTAAATACACAAATATTTTCATATAATACATTTTTAACGTATCCTACAATACACGATACAATTTTTTGACAAATCGATACGCTTCCGATACACGATACTAATAACTTTGGTTAGAATGACCTTAACTACAGTGATACTTCTGCATGACTTAGCCTTTTGATAAAAAAAATGATTCATTTAGGAGCCAAACTAAAGATCCTCGCTTGTATTCCAAACTTATATGTAATATAAAGATTTCTTTCCTAACTCTTATGCTCATCTTTCCTCCTTTTAGTCTTTAAGATTTGACAAGGTATTAGCCTGACTTAATTATCAGCCAATATAGCTAAGTACCGCGCGAATGCCGATAGAAAAATCGAGCCCGTGACAAATACAATGGAAGTTTGTCAGAACGATAATGATCCACAGCGTTTGCAACTAATTACTAACCCTAGGGAATGGTTTTTGCAGGTCATGTATGAACTATGAAGCAGCAGGTGATATACCTGACTGCAGGCCAAATGTCAGTAGATGATTCCATGCTGTGCTGCTTTGCCCAGCTAGAATTTTAGATGATTCCATGCTGTGCTGCTTTGTCCAACCAACTAAAATTCTAGCAAGCCAATGTCATGAGCATCAGAGTCCATAGATACACGTACTAACATGGAATCAGATTTTGCTACTAAGAGACCAAACAATAAATCAGGGAAGTAACTGAATCATTCGAAAGTGTCCCAAGTCCTGACCTGTCGGGTTGTGGCTCTCTTTTATCTGTTTGGTGATACAACTTAGTAACTATGACACGTTTAAGAAATCAAACTCCCATGATTAATTTGACAACACTTCTTTTTAACTTTTTGGGTCAAATTCGAACAATAAAATCAAAATCAGATAGTTCACTTACGAACATTTTATCAGCATAAATATCGGGAGTTATCAGAAGTTACACCGTGAGATGCAGTTTTCGCACAAATACCTAGAACTCAAAAATGTGAAAGTAACCATCTAAACCCCATGCCATCTATTGTTTCCATCATCGTCCCTACACAGCTACCACTACACCCCCATGTATCGAAAACAAAAGAAACCTATGTAGGTTCTGAGTAATACATGACAACGAGAAAGAGAAGCAAAATAAGTAAAGAAGAAACTTAGAAGAAAGAGCGCACAGAAGCCCTGTTAGTTCAGTAGTAATTCCCATAATAAGGCTGTGGAACAGAAGCTGGCTGCTGTGCAGGGGCTAATGTTGCCGCAGCAACTGGTTGTGCATAACTTTGTTGCGGGAAGGCCTGCTGATATCATAAATAAGCCATCAGCTACCAAATTACATGATCAAGCAAAACGAACGTAGTATAACAATTCCAATGCGTTCACAGAAAATGAATGAAACGTCTCATAGGGAAATATGATCAGGGAAAACTAGCTAATAAAATTTTTGGAGGAAATATTACGAAACATTATGTACCTGTGCAGTAGGATATGTAGGAGGATAAGCACCATAGGCAGCAGTTTGTGCAGCAGATGTGGGAACTTGGGGAGTCGTATAGCTGCTTCCATAACCACTATAACCACTATATTGAGCCTAGTACAACAAAATCAAATGATCAATTTGTAGAATAAAAGATTAAAAAGTGTCTCATATTACTGAATTTCATATCTTCCTTTTGTATGCAATATTAAATATGAAAATCCAACTATTCCTGTAACAGAATACAGTTGAAGATCTTCAAGTAACTCAGGAAAAGAAATAAACCTGCTGGCCATATCCAGGAGCCCAATGTTGCACCTGTGTTTGTGTAGCAGGTGGCCATGTTTGAGGCTGCACATTGTAACTGGCTGCCCACTGGTTTTGGGCATTTGCATATGCACCAGTCATGGACTGGCCTGGTGAATGAGCATCAGAGTAAGACTTGGCCAGCTTTGCCTTATCTGAACTGAGGTAATCCTCTGCATGACGTTTTTTTAACTCTGACTTGCTCCTGTGAGGTACGAAGATCTTAGCATGACGATCTTCAGCCTTCTTGATGCTTTGCAAGTCTCCAAAATGCCCCAAAAACTGTGACCATATGCTTAAAAATGAGCAATCTGATCAATAACTCAACCTTTAAAGACTAAATTCCACTTCATAATATTACATATACCTTAAAAGGGAGCCGTCACCTTTACCCACATTTAAAATCCACCTCATGAGAGGAATCACGTTTTTACTATGTCACAATAACATATATAATGTAGAAAGTACAGATCAGGCAAAAATCAATCTGGAATATAGATACCAGCTCCATATAAATACAAGTTCATAAGGGAACAAAAAAATAGATAGAAATAAAATAAAAGGAATCAGCTAACCTCCAAGAAAATGCAAGAGAGCTCTTCTCTTTCAGCAGTACTTGCAGCATTGAGGCTATCAAAATTGGGCACAATGAACTTCTCGACCAATGAGTCTAAATAATCAATTCTCTTAGGAAGTGACTGAATTGTCTCAAAATGTATAATGGCCTGCTTGGTGTACACAAAAAGCTGAATATTAGCTCCAACAAATCACATTAAAAATAGATTTGAGATAAGCTTGTTATTGTTTAATCGCACAGAAAAAATTAAACACAGAGATAGGAGGGAGGCAGACCTCAAGAAGAGATTTTGACAGTGGAACGTTTTCAAGAGCTTCAACTAGAATGTCTCTAGCCTTTTCAGCATCACCAGAAACCTGGAAACACACATAATAAAACTCTTAAAAGGGTAGTGCTGATTAACAACTGATATTTTAAAGAGACATCAATTACAAACGTAAACCAGAATCATTGCAAGACAGTTCAATACCATGCCTACCTTGAACTAGGCATTTTCTTGACCACAACAATTACCGAGGGGAAACTACATGGAAAAGCCAACTTTTTCTGGGGAACTTATCAAAATCAAGAGACCAAGCAATTTCTATTAAAAAAAATTCCAATCTACAATATAATTCATCACTAAAAGCAGGATACTATTTATTTTTGAGTTAGCATCTCAGTGATTTAGTAGATGGGGAGACAGATGCATGCAAACAAAGTTGTACAAGTGTATCCAGGAACAAGCAAATTCTCGAGTATATCACCAAACTACACTAGTAAGATAGTCCTTCATTAAACTTTTTTGAAAGTTTAAGTAACTAATTCAGATTCCAGAGATTTTCAGAATCGTCAGCCATAAGATTCTAGCATAACAATATTGCATAAAAACATACGCAAAACTTACCAAGTGGAGAAATCGAGCATATTGTGCATACAGCATTGGTAAGGTCGGTGAATGTTCTTTTCCTTTCTCAATGGCTATGGCCTGCTCATATAAAGAGAAAGCATCTTCATGGTTTCCCTGCAAGATTAAAAAGGCAATCAATTCAAACAATGAAACAAGTACATCAAAATTTAAACCTCATAATGGCTTTTAAATCCTACTAACCAGCCGATGTTCCATGTCTGCGTGCTTGATAATTGCTTCAAGAAGACCAGGTGCAATTTCAGCGTGTACACGTTGGTAAGAAGCTCTAGCGCTTGGTATATCCCCACTCTGCTCTCTGAGGCGAGCAGCGAAAAGATGAATCTCGGGTTGTCTCTGTTGAGTTTTAGAGATCAGAAAATTAACTTGTAAACCTGGACAGTACACATCTCAAAAACGAAAGAGTACTGTTTTCTATCCTCAAACATATATCAAAATTTAGGATCAGTCTACTAGGTGTCTACATTTCATTTAGTTATAAAATAACTCAACAACAGTAACAGTAACATAAAGACATACACAACAATAACAGTAACATAAAGACATACGGATGTATACTCAAAGAACGTCCTAACTGAGACTAACAAATTAAATCTATACTTAAGGGAAGGGAGCAAATAACATAGCAGACGAAAATGCTTTTGGTCCAATCACACAATTATTACTATTGAAAAAGCACTCTGCAACAGCCTCTCTACTTCTGCAATTTCCTAGATCTCTTATGAATCGTTGTCTAGAATCATCTAGATTAAAGGCTTCATCCATCACATTCTTTTCCACATGAGAATTACACTTCTTTTTCCACTTGAATGTATTTTTCAGCAGAAATTCCCAAAAAGGGATAACTTAAGCACATTGGTAGAATACAACACTGAAACATTTAACCTGTAATCCAAACAAAAATGATAGAAGAATTTCATACCTTGACAAAGACTTGTGTAGCCCGAGCAAGTGCATTATTTGCAAGATCCATAGTTCCACAGGCTTCCATGCACAAGGCATATCGTATCCAATACTCAGGATAACTGGCACATGCAATTAGGCATCTTTCATACAACTTCACCACCTAATCCATAAAATCACAACTATCAAGCACTAGTGGGTGCATTTGAAATGGAAAACACATTATCAGAAGGGAAACAAAATTGTTCAAATTGTATAATCGTCAATTACTGACATTGGTAAACGACCTAAAGCAATTTGATTTGAATTGAATTCGTGACGATCATAACAAAGCACAAAGGAGATATGCACAAGAAATACTCCATGGGGGAACAGAAGGCCCCCCAAATATTAGGGACCCTTCTTTGTCTGACAGACAGATGGTTAGGAGACAAGAAGATACCTGCAGCATAACATATGAATTTTAAAAAGAATAAAATTTCAATGCATACATGAACCCAAAATTTCCACTGACAAATGAAGGTTTGAAGTACTTAGCCTCATAGAAACCAAATCGAGGGCCCATGCTTTAGTCTCAGTTCAATTTCCCGTTTAAAAAGGTTGCTTCATCCAAGGGTTAGCCAATAAACCATATGATGGGGCAGATATTACTTAAGTGTAAGTCAATGTACAAGAAGGAAAACTAAAAACTGTAAACCACAGATTGGTTATGGATGAATAGCCAACAAATTCAAATACCTTGTGGAGATCATCTTGTCTTTCTATAAAGTCCAGGTAGTTATGCCAATTCTCAAGTTCCGCCACATTGAGGGGCCGCATGTGAAAATAAGGCCTCCTAATAGCATTTTCAAAATCACATATCTTAGAATCGAACTCTTTAGCTTTCTTATACAGCTCTTCTCTAATGGCGATATACTTCTCCAACTCCTCTGCTTCTGTTAAGCCAGAACTTACAGGTTTAGAAGACTGTTCAGCGGCATCTTGATGAACCTCTCCCTCATCTACTTGACTACCTGCTGCAGCAGCAGCAGCAGCTTCTTCACTGGTCCTTAATTCTGAAAGAGGCCGACTAACTGCAAAAGCCTTAAATCTGTCACATGGAGACAAGGATACATGTTTAGTTTTGACATATACCAGACAACAGAATACAAAGTAAACATCAGAATCTTGCATATGCAAGATTGTGGAATTACAAGTTCAATATTACCCATTAACCGATAATAAATAAACATGAAAAAGAAAAGAAAGATGAAAGTTCATGGTAAACACAGTCAGTCTTCAACAGCAGCTGAAAATGATGAGCACATCCACATGACATGGATGGCAAATATTTAAACTGAAAGTGTCTGCATAGACAGGCAGGAATAATGTAATAATTGTCTACATACACAAGGTACTGCCATTCATACATGCTGAAACCAAAACCACTATTCTTACACAGCTTTTCCTGCCAACTACAACTCGTAGATGTGATCGTTAGTTGTTGCTACAACCACATAATTTATGGAGGCTTGAATTTAGCATGTGTTTAAAGCAACTTATAGTCACTTGTTCCACATCTGAAGCCCATTGCTTCAGGTTGTGCAAATGTCAAACATATGACAACTTAAAAGTTAATATTTAAACAACAAAATGCAAAGACAGTAAAAAAATTATCAACAACAACCGTTTTAAAAGCGTGAGGCGATGTGAGGCGAGGCGGTCGCCTCAAGGCGATTGAGGCAGCCGTCTCACTTGAAAATAAAAAATAAAAAAATGAAAAAAAAAGTATATACACACTAAACAACAAATAAATTATTATTTTTAATATGGTTCATAGTTTACCCGTAAAAGAAACTTATTTATTGTCTTTTGAATGAC
>JANIMX020000287.1:4785364-4797447 GCA_024582655.2 Erythroxylum kunthianum | reverse complement strand
TCTAGTTTCCATCGCCTTAAACCGCACTTCATTCGGTTCACAATAACTCATGTTATGATTTTTCAATCAAGCCTATAACACTTCATCATCATGCATCATATGATCTCATAAACTTAACACATGCATATATCTCTCTCACGTCTATTCCACATGCATCCTAATAGGGGTCAACTTGGGATGTTACAAACCTTCATCATCTTCATGTCTTCATTCTCTCATCTCTTTCGGCAAGTTCAAGAAAAACAAAAGGTTTGTTCATTTTTCTTGTATTACTAACATACTTGAGAGGGCTCTCCTAAGAGTAAAAACTAGGACTAGCACTTTTGATCCAGTTATAGTTTCCGATCTCTGCGTGGATACCGTTGAAGACGGTCTACGTTAATTGTTACAGTTTATAACAACCCGACGACGGGAGACGAGTGAAGAACAAATGAGATAACTGAATCGTATTTCAATTTATGTAAAATTGCATGATCATGTATATGTGATGATATGTATGTGAATGAGTAAATTTTTCTTAGTTGGGTAAAGTTTCAACGTGTAATAGGCACACCGATCCTGAGCTCGGGAATGTCATGTGACAAATTTTTGTTTTCCGCACTGCCGGCATCCGATGTCGGCACCGGAATGTTCCTACAGGTATAATGTTTATGGTATTATAAGACTTATCATGTTCTTGTATCAAAATGACTTTATATTTGTGAACATTATGTATCATGTCCTTCAAGGAGTGTCAGATTTATCCCTTTTTTATTGTTGCAAATTCGTATGTAGTATCTTATACTTGTTGTAGGAGTTCTTGAGCTTTTGTAACCGGAAGTTAACCTAACAGTTTAAAGGACAAATAGCACCTTGTGGTTTACCTTTCAGACAGTACTGCACGACCTCACACTTCACTCAACGAAGTTTCTCGTGCGGCGCTCAAGTACTCGAACTTAAGCCAGCCTTACTCGTACAAAACTCTACGAAACCCTTAGAGAGAGAAACTAGAGAGAGACGCTCTCAATTGCCAAAGCTTCGTATATTGAAAGAGTTTGTATACTTTACAAACGTGCTTTGCCTTAGCCTATTTATAGACCAAGAATATGCCGGGACACCTCAACGTATCCGGGTCACCTCACCACTAATCGGGACACCTCAGCGTGTTCCGGGCCATCTCAGCGCTGACTCACAGTACTGAGTCACCTATTCTAGAACATTCTAGATAATAGGCCTAAACAAATGAGCCGAAATATCTTAAGACAAGTTGAGCCCACGATAAGTAGGTTCGTAATACTTGGGATTGCACCTCTCGAGGTGCTTTGGAGTTGGAACGCCACAAGTCATGATACACCTTAATTCCCTAGTCTAGTCTAGGTCAGGATTACCCCTGGTTTGATTGTGTTTTTGATCTTTTGGCTGCATTTGTGTTCCTGTTGAGGAGCTGAAATAATGGTTCTATTCCTTTCCTTTACAGGACAGCATTCAGGTTGGTACAGATATGGTGGAAACCTTGACAGAATTAGGCCTTTCGTGAATTAAAAAAGACGTTTGACCATTCATACAGAAAATGAAGGCTTTAAGATACGAGAATTAATAAAATACTAAAGACTTTTAGCAATGAAATATTTGAAATTATCATTTTATTTATTTATTTCTAAAGCATATAAACTCATAATTCATAAGCCGTCTTATGCATTAAGAGCAAAAAGAACAGTGTTACGCTAGTTTAGGTTGGTTTTGGAGAAGACAGCTTTGAGTGGAAGCCATATCATATACGAGATGTACCTGCTTCACCAAGCAATGTCGCTCCATCCTCTTCTCCTACCTATCGCTTCCAATTAAGCTAACGTCTCTTCGACTCAAACTCACGACTTCCCAACTCACAGTTTGGTACACAGTACCTCTTAATCACAGCTCACACATTCACACATGCACTTACATTTTGATATTTTACAATGATCACCATCTAACTCTCTCCATCTCTTTTATAACATCCCACCTCTCCTCTCCTCCCCTCTCGCCATCTCCTTTCATTTTCTCTCCATTTTCCCAGACTCAACCATGGCGGGCATTGCCATGAGTTCCTTTTCTCTTCATGGCAGTGACGAGGTACCTTCTTCTTCTTCTTCCTCCTCCTCTTCCTTTTCTTTCCTTTTCTCATTGTTCTTTTTCTTTCCTTTTCTTTCTGTTCTCATCATTAACGTGTTGTGTCACGTGTACTTTAACCAAATATATTCATTTGTATCAGCGGTCTCCACCTCGTCATTCTGCGTCGACCAAAGTGTGCAGAGTTTGTGGAGATGATATTGGAGCGAAAGAAGACGGGCAGCCATTTGTTGCATGTCATGTTTGTGGCTTTCCTGTTTGTAAACCTTGTTATTTGTACGAGAGGACTGAAGGAAACCAGACCTGTCCTCAGTGTAACACTCGCTATAAGCGTCAAAAAGGTTTGCATATTTAGCTCTCCATTTATTCCTCTTGAACTTAGAAAATCAAGAAATGAATCTATCTGTTTCGGTCACTTGGATTATGTATAAACATTAGACTTGATCAAGGTTTACTCTGTGCAGGTTGTCCAAGAGTTCCTGGAGATGAGGACGACGATGATGACAATTTTGGTTCTGATGATATTGAGCATGAAATACAGATTAAGAGTGACGAATCTGATAATAAAAATGTTTTTGCTCACTCGGTAACTCTAATCTCGATTCCTAATTTACAGATGGATAAAATACAACTGTAGGAATGTTTTCCTATGCATATGTGCTTGGAAGTTAGAATAGAGAATAGAGATTATAAGTTTCTCATTGGCCATAAACAAGCTTAACTCTGTAAACTTTGCTTTGGTTGGATGGAACGTATAAAAGTTCATCAAATTCGTATCTGACAGGGAATTAGAATGTTAATTCGGTGTCAAATAAATAAATAAATCCGTTCTGAGATTTTAGTTCCAAGTTCTTCAAATACACGAGTAAACTTGCAATCATTAAATTTATGTGAGAGAAGTTGGAGGATGTCTAAGGCCAAAATGGTGACTGGTAATGCAGGAAATTGGGGAGTACAATCAACAGCAAGGCCATCCCTCTGGTCTTGCTTTCTCTACTACAGGAAGTGGTAACCAAATCATACTCTACAAGTTCTTCGTTTGAACATGTTTCGACCTCAGGAAATAACCAAATCATATCTCTGGCCTTGTGTGTGACATTTTGGCAGTCGCTGGGAAGGATTTTGAAGGAGAAAAAGATGTCTACAGCAACTCAGAATGGAAAGAAAGGGTAGAGAAATGGAAAGTCCGGCAAGAAAAGAGAGGTTTGGTGAGTAAAGATGATGGAGGAAATGATCCCGGAGATGATGATGATTACCTGTAAGCCTTTTTCCTTATTATCTGTTCTTTTGTGGCCCTTGCTTTTTGTTCAGATTTTAATCACTGACATCTTGTCCAATTACCAACAAGATCATAGGAAATTTATGTATGCAAGTTTGAGAAGTCTGTCCCATGTTTAAGCCATTATCAACTTGTAGAAGGGTTCTTGTTGGGAAGTCATAACTATAATACTGACATAGTTTAACACTTCTCTTCTGCAGCTTGGCTGAAGCTAGGCAACCATTGTGGAGGAAAATTCCTATTGCCTCCAGCAAAATCAATCCGTATCGCATTGTTATTGTTCTCAGACTTATCATACTTGTTTTCTTTTTCCGCTTCCGAGTCTTGACACCAGCTTATGATGCTTACCCCTTATGGCTCATCTCTGTTATTTGTGAGATATGGTTTGCACTCTCCTGGATACTAGACCAGTTTCCAAAATGGTTACCAATTACTCGAGAAACGTATCTTGATCGTCTATCCATGAGGTTTGAGCGTGAGGGAGAGCCTAATAAGCTGGCCGCAGTTGATTTTTTCGTTAGTACTGTGGATCCTCTCAAGGAACCACCAATAATAACAGCAAATACGGTCCTGTCAATCTTGGCTGTTGATTATCCAGTCGATAAGGTCAGCTGTTATGTGTCAGATGATGGTGCGTCGATGCTTTTGTTTGATACATTAGCAGAAACTGCCGAGTTCGCAAGGAGATGGGTACCGTTCTGCAAAAAGCACAATGTTGAGCCAAGAGCTCCAGAGTTCTATTTCTCTCAGAAGATTGACTACTTGAAAGATAAGGTGCATCCCAACTTTGTTAAGGAGCGCAGAGCTATGAAGGTAACTAACCAGTCCCTCTAACTGGTTCCCAAGTTACTATCTGTGATCCAATCATTGATATATTGATTGTGTGGGATTTTTATCATAGAGAGAGTATGAAGAATTTAAGGTGAAGATTAATGCATTGGTGGCGAAGGCACAGAAGAAACCAGAAGAAGGATGGGTGATGCAGGATGGCACCCCATGGCCTGGAAACAACACCAGGGATCATCCTGGCATAATTCAGGTCTAAATAAATCACGTATATATGCTTTCTCATATTCCTTGCTATATTTCTTAATATATGTTCCTTTTCAGGTTTATCTGGGAAGTGAAGGTGCACTTGATGTGGAAGGGAAAGAGCTTCCGCGACTTGTTTACGTCTCACGTGAAAAGCGACCTGGCTATCCACACCACAAGAAAGCCGGTGCTATGAATGCTCTGGTAAGTTGTTTTCGGGTCACTATTTGGTTTACTGGTCCAAATTTGATCGAAAACTAACTCTTATGCCATATCTAGATCCGAGTCTCTGCAGTGCTCACCAATGCTCCTTTTATGTTGAATTTGGATTGTGATCACTACCTTAACAACTGCAAGGCTGCAAGGGAAGCCATGTGCTTTTTGATGGATCCCCAACTTGGGAAGAAGATCTGCTATGTGCAATTTCCTCAAAGGTTTGATGGTATTGATCGTCACGACAGATATGCCAATCGCAATGTTGTATTCTTTGATGTAAGCATATTATCAGAGACTTGCAGTTGACATGCGATTCATTTTTGGCTACTCACTGACTCATATCTTGTATATTTCTTTGATAAATAGATCAACATGAAAGGCCTTGATGGGATCCAAGGACCAGTATATGTTGGTACTGGATGTGTCTTCAACCGGCAGTCCTTGTATGGCTATGATCCACCAAAATCTGAGAAGAGGCCAAAGATGACATGTGATTGTTGGCCTTCATGGTGCTGCTGTTGCTGCGGTGGTTCGAGGAGGTCAAAATCTAAGAAGAAAGGGCAAGTGAGTCTTCTTGGAAGAATTATATATCCCAAGAAAAAGAAAATGATGGGGAAAAACTACGTAAGGAAAGCATCTGGACCATCATTTGATCTGGAAGAAATTGAAGAAGGCCTTGAAGGTTATGAAGAGTTGGAAAAATCATCGCTCATGTCACAGAAGAACTTTGAGAAAAGATTTGGGCAATCACCAGTATTTATTGCCTCCACTCTGATGGAAGACGGTGGCCTGCCTGAAGGAACTAATTCTTCATCACTTATAAAGGAAGCCATCCATGTCATAAGTTGTGGTTATGAAGAGAAAACTGAATGGGGCAAAGAGGTGAGCCTCATCTCAATGTTCACCGGCTGGATGGATTTAGAGCATTGAACCCATTATCTCACATTCATTAGTTTTTTTTTCCTCTTGAGCTTTTGCAAATCCTCGTAAACAAGTTGGTTTCAGACACTTATAATAAGTTGATTTGCAGGTTGGATGGATTTATGGTTCCGTGACAGAAGACATCTTGACAGGCTTCAAAATGCATTGCAGAGGATGGAAATCAGTTTACTGTACACCAAAAAGAGCAGCTTTTAGGGGGTCAGCTCCCATTAATCTATCAGATAGATTGCACCAAGTTCTGAGATGGGCTCTTGGGTCTGTAGAAATATTCCTCAGTCGTCACTGTCCGCTATGGTATGGATATGGAGGAAAACTGAAATGGCTGCAGAGGCTCGCTTACATTAACACCGTTGTTTACCCTTTCACGTCCATTCCTTTACTTGCCTACTGTACTATCCCAGCTGTATGTCTTTTGACTGGAAAATTCATCGTTCCTACTGTAAGTATGTGATACTGTCATGAATTTTAACAATTACGTATCTTGGTAATGAACGATCCATCAGAACTTACAGCCATAAATTTGTATATCTTGCAGATTAACAACTTAGCCAGTGTATGGTTCCTAGCACTTTTCCTCTCCATCATCATAACAGGAGTGCTAGAAATTCGTTGGAGTGGGGTGTCTTTAGAGGACTTGTGGCGTAATGAGCAGTTCTGGGTTATTGGAGGAGTCTCAGCACATCTTTTTGCTGTATTCCAAGGCCTTCTCAAGGTCCTTGGTGGAGTTGATACTAATTTCACTGTTACAGCAAAAGCAGCAGATGATGCGGAGTTTGGTGAGCTCTACCTCTTCAAATGGACAACTCTTCTCATCCCACCAACCACTCTAATTATCTTGAACATGGTGGGAGTGGTGGCCGGAGTATCGGATGCAATCAACAATGGTTATGGCTCATGGGGTCCTCTTTTTGGGAAGCTCTTCTTTGCCTTTTGGGTCATTCTTCATCTCTACCCTTTCCTCAAAGGTCTGATGGGAAGGCAAAACAGGACTCCCACCATTGTAGTCCTCTGGTCTATTCTTCTTGCATCAATATTCTCACTCATTTGGGTTCGAATTGATCCTTTCTTGCCCAAACAAACCGGCCCGATTCTTAAACAATGCGGGGTGGACTGCTAGTTCAAACTTGTCAAAGCCCTAGCCTATTTGGTTTTTTACTGCTTATATCACTCGTGCGAAAAGCTTTGTAAGTTTTCTTTGGGGATTATCAATTTATCAATAGTCATATAGACCGATTTTGCTAGTCTGTGGAGGCTTGTCCTCTATTGTATCAAAGAACGGATCATTCTCATTGATCAATACAAGGGCATTTTTCAGTTGAGAAACATCTAAAAGGTCCAACACTTTAATGAAGACAGTTGCATATGGACCTGAATCATATTTTCCCTCTAAATTGCCCCAGAAAACAAAACGGCATTCAGTAAAAAAAAATCTTTGGAGAAGAAACAGAGGATTAACATGACAAGGACAAATTATGTTGCTTCTTCTCTAAACACTTCATTTTCGCTTACTTACATTTTATTTATTAAATTTAGGTTATGTACAGGATTTTGAATGACGAAATTACATATGGAATATCTTGAAGCAGCCAAAAGCAAGTGAAACTTACAGCTCTTCAAGTTGCTATTTTTTTTTCAAGGGTCTTGGTAGCAGTTATCTTGTGCAAAGGATCAGGTTGGTAAGTTTGAGTTCGTGCAGATATCTCCTGTGCCACAAAATGCATTGTGGGTCGTGAATCTGGAGAGGCATGAATGCATGCTACCGCAATTGTGACTATGAAAACAATGTTATCTGCTAATTGGCCTGTAGGAGCTGGAAGCCTCTGGTCTAGCAAATCTTGGAGTAACTCTGATAAGGAAGACGTTGTAGGCGATCTTAAGGATGATAAAAACTCTCCTGGGTGCCTTCCCATCAGTGTCTCTAATGCTACAACTCCAAAGCTGTAGACGTCGCATTTGTCTGTAACTCGCATTGTAAGAGCCAATTCTGCAAATTAGGCAGGTGTATTATTTGTTCTGTTAAGATATTCAGTCACTAAAACTTAGCCATTAGCACATCCATTTTAAGGAAATTTAGTTCAACTATGCGACTTCTTCTCAAATTCCAAGTAATGAAATGACAAATGCAAAGCATAAAAATTTAGCTCACCTGGAGCCATGTATCCATATGACCCAGCAACCGCAGTCCAATTGGATGAATTTCCATTCAACAATCTGGCTGTGCCAAAATCTGCAAGTCTAGGCTCAAAATCCGACTCTATCACTATGTTATTTAAGCTTATATCCCTGTGAACAATAGGTGGAGAACAGTCATTATGCAGGTATGAAATTGCATGAGCCACTCCTTGCACCACTTTTATTCTTGTAGCCCAGCCAAGCTCCGATTCCCCTTCAATTCCATACAACACTTTTCCAAGGCTTCCTCTCGAGACATACTCATAAACCAAGTACATGCAGCCCCTCCTGGAACAGAAATCATAAAATTTGATGATGTTCCGGTGCCTGACTTCTGTCAACATTTTAATCTCATTCTCAAAACTTTGACGATTTATATCAGGGATGTCACTTGAATCAGACATATTCAGTTTCTTCACTGCAATAACTTGACCTGTGGACAATACCGCTCTGTAAACAGTTCCAAATCCTCCTTTTCCGATGCAGTACTTGTCCCTGAAGTCATCAGTGGCCTTAACGATTTCTCCAAACGTGAATTTTCCTTCTCTTTCCCAGATCATTGACTTACAACTCTCATACTTCTTGGTGCTTTTGGTCTCTTCATCAAGCAGCTTGGTTTTGCGACGAGCTAGGAGTGCAATAACTAGAATAATTGCTATAGCTACCACACTACAAACCGGAATGATGATTCCAATGAGAACTGTTCTATCAGACTTCGAGGATCTTTTACCAGCTGACATTGGATTACAAGGAGGCAATCCTAGTATATTCCCACACAAACCCGAGTTTCCAACATAAGCTGATGCATTTTTGAAGTTGCTACCGGTTGGGATACTACCTGACAACTTGTTGTAGGAGAAATCAAACGAGTGCAGGCTAATCATACTGGAGAAACCATCTGGGATTTTTCCCGATAAATTGTTATGTGAGACATTGAAACTTTCCAAAAATGTAAGCATTCCTAGATTTTCAGGTATGGAACCTGACAACTCATTGCTACTAAGATCCAACAAATACTGCAGTGACTGTAAGTTTCCAAGATCTGAAGGTATTTCACCCATCAAATTGTTGTGGCTCAAATCCAAGCTCGATAATTTCACACAATTCACGAGCCTTTCTTGTATCGAACCATTTAAGTGGTTATCAGACAAGTCAAGAAACTGGAGCCTTGTCAACTTGCCCAAGTTCTGAGGAATAGCTCCTGTCAAATGATTATGGCTTAAATCCAACCTAAATAACATGCTTAGATTTCCCAGTTCGCGAGGAATTATCCCACTCAAGCTGTTGGATTTTAGACTTAAAACACCCAATTTAGTCAACTTCCCAAGCTCAGTCGGAATTTCGCCGGAGATTCTGTTTCCATCCATCTGTAAATTTGTGAGGTTTTGACATTCTCCCCAATTCCGAGAAATTTGACCGAAAAACTGATTTTTTCTAATGGTAATGAAAGAAAGATTTGGATGAATCCCAAATGAGTCTGTGATGTTCCCATTAAAATTGTTCTCATCAAGACGAACCCTAATTAATCATGAGCAATTTCTCAGGCAAATAGGCAGTGACCCTGTAAAATTGTTGCTGTTAACTGTTAGTTGTTCGATGCTGAAACCACTACACAGTTCAGGCGGCAATTCACCAGAGAAACTGTTGTTTGAAAAGCTAACGTATCTCAGTGACGGTATGTACTTTCCAAAATCAACTGGAATGTTTCCAGAGAAGTTGTTGGTGAAAAGATTTATTGATTCAAGAGAAGTGAGTTGTGAAATAGTTTCGGGCAAATCTCCGTTTAGTTGGTTGGTGTTGAGGTCAAGAGTTTGTAGTGACGTCATGTTTCTGACATCTGGTGCGAGTGTTCCAGTGCGATTGTTGGAGAAAAGGTTTAAGCTTTGGAGATTTGACAGAGTCCAAAGTGTTAGAGGAATTGCTCCTGAGAGCTGGTTTCCTGAAAGGTCTAAGCTTGTTAAGTTCTGTAAGTTACCAATCTCTGATGGGATTGACCCAGAGAAGGTATTGTTGTATAGGAACAGAATATTGAGATTTGTCAATAATCCTATTTCAGGTGGAATGCTTCCAGAGAATAAATTGTTCTGGAGTTGTAAAGAGAATAAGTTGGTCCAGTTGGTGATGAAATGGCGTGAGAGCTCGCCGCTGAAGAAGTTATCAGACAGGCCTAATTCGGCTAAGTTAGGCAGATTGGACAAGGAGGAAGGTAAGTCCCCACTGAGTTGATTCAGAGCCAAGGCCACGTATGTGAGGTTCTTGCAAAGGCCAAGCTCTTGAGGAATTGTTGAATTTAAGGTATTCATTCGAAGATCGAGGAATTCTAGATGGCTAAGTTGGCCTAAAGAAGATGGAATGTTTCCTTGAAATGAATTGTTGTACAGCTCAAGAATCTGGAGAGCAGACATCAAACCGATACCGGTAGGAATTTCACCATTGAACTGGTTGTTTGCAAAGCGGAGGTGTCTGAGATGTGAAAGCTTAGAAATGTTTCCTGATAATGGTCCTTGGAATGAATTCTCTGTGACATTGAAGTACTGAAGCTTTCCAAGGTTGGTATACACCGATTCTGGCATTGTGTCTGTAAACTGATTCAGGGACATATCCAGAAACCTCAAGTTCCGACAACTGGATATGAAATCAGGGAATGCCAGAGTAAAGCTATTGAGAGAGAGGCTGAAGTGAGTCAAAGAAGCCATGCTAGAAAATTTGGACCAATCTGGGGTTTCCAAGTAGTTTGATCCAATGTCCAAGTACTGTACCTTTTGAAGATTGCAAAGTTGGAAAGGAAGAGTACCATTGAGATTGTTGTTGAAAAGACTGAGATACTTGAGCTCTGCCAAGTCTCCAATCTCCATCGGTATGTTGCCCGCAAAATAGTTGTAGCTCAAGTCCAAGTACTTGAGCTCCGATAGGCTTCCAATGGTCGATGGTACGATTCCGTCAACATTGTTATTCTGAAGGTCAAAGCTTGCGAGATTCCCAAATGGAGTGAAGTTGAATTGTGCAAGTGTTCCAGTTATGTTAAAGTTGGAGAGGTTGAGTTTGGAGACCGTTCCTGAGGTGGGTTCGCAAACAATGGCTGTCCAGTTGCAGAGATGGTTCAAGTTGGAGGTAGACCATGACCTGAGAGAAGGTGGTGAAGAATCTAAGCTGGCTTTCCATCTGATAAGAGCTTCTGCTTGTGTCCTTGCTGAAGACGTGGCCTTCAGTGGGAGGTAGGACAGGAAAACAACGTGGAAGAAAGCAAGAAAGAGCTTAGGAATAGGAATAGCAGCTGCTTCTGCGTTCATGTTTTTAGTTATTTCTGTGTTCTGAATGATCTGGGGTATAATATAATGATATATAGCAGAAGGGAATCATCAGTCAAACTGTAATTATTAGGTCTACATAGTGGCCATAGCATTTTCAATCTAAGAAATAGGTTATGCCATGAAGAAGCTGAAAATTTTCCCAGAAACTATGACCAAACAGGTTTCTGGCATTTCAGGGCAAATGATAATTACTTAGCCATAAAACAACAACTAATCAATAATCAGACACTTGTCACTTGAAGTTGTGTCTAAGAAAATCGTTAAATTCCGGTTCTTGGTTTGCTTGATTGCCCTTTTTAAAAATTCTTTTTTGGGTATGGGATGGCTTCAAATTCCCAAGTTCAGATCTTGTAACAAAGTGGTTGTTCCCGCAAAGACCATATCAGACAGGTTGCTATTACGGTGTTGGTTTGGTTGCACTCGTAAATTTAATTTTAAAAAATGGGGGCTTTGATTCTTCAAAATTCATAAAAAGGAAGTCTTTCGTTAATTGGGGCTGATTTGTTGTTTAAGTTCTAAAATCTTCAGTGTTGGAGACTGGCTAAGTTTCACTCTGATTTTCTTTTCTGTGAAAATAAAATTAGGGCAACAAAACAAAGTTAAATATGTAGGGAATATTTATTTTTAACACATCTTCCCTATTGGTGGATGCCCTAGTCTCCGCATCATCATTCTTATCAATAAGAACTCAACATGTTAAGGGTGCAATCCAATCATGATTAGGATTTAATAGAATATGTAGTTATATTTTTATCACTAATGATAATTACATTTCAGATAAAACTTAAAGATTAATTATATTTAATAAAATAATTTTATTTTAATATCCTATACAATATTTAGTAATAAATTATTAATAAAATTATTTTATTTTGTTGAAATAAATAATTTAAAATTTAACTTTTATGTACAAATTAATATTTATTTTAAATATATTTAATTATTAAATTAATTTTATTTGAAATATATATATTTTAAAGATATTTTAAATTTATTAGTAATTATTAAATTAAATTAAATTAAATTATTCATAATTCTTATTA
>JANIMX020000287.1:4588601-4611627 GCA_024582655.2 Erythroxylum kunthianum | reverse complement strand
GAATAAACCCATGTGTGTTGAGACAATAACCTCAAGAAAACCAACACAGATGCATGACATTGTAAAATTGCCAAAACTGACAAGCATATGAGCAAATGCAACATACCTGATTGAAGACATCGGAATTTGAGGAATTCAAATTCTTTCCATTAGTTTCCCAAATTTCTTTGTTGTTTGAAAGCCAAACAAATATGGCCTCAATTAGCTCCCTTATCAGCTCAGTCAACCAATTTGATTCAAGGAAATCATCTTCAGCAAGTTTATCCAGCTTCCTCAATTCTAAAAAGAGCACCTGATGTTGCAATCATAAAGCATAATAGATAAACAAAAATGTAAAGATGTTTACATAGTAAGGAAAAAGAAAATGCAAAGAGGAAATACATATAAAGAAATGACAACTAAGAAGACGTGAGCAACCTAAAGATTATAAGACAAACCCAGCGCTGCAAGACAAAACATCATCAATACAAACCCAAAACTAGCCATGTTCAACATAGCCCTTCCTGACTACCATCACTAAGTTACCATATTTCTTCTGACACGAGAATAAGTGTACCTGGAAGGGAGTAGAAGGCATCAAATCATGAACCAGATGAGGATCATCATTGCATTCAAGGCCCATTTCTGGGGTCAGATTACAGAAGCGTTTAAGAGAAAACACTCTGCATATAAATTGGAGGCAGAATTGTGTTCTCAGATCAATAGATGCCTCTTCAATTAGAAGCAGAGAACTGTCAAGTTCTTGTTGTTGAAAACTAACCGAATCATTTTCTATCAGCTCAGAATTGGTGCACTTTATACCGTTGATAATGCTTGTAACAGTGTTAGAGAAGAAATGTTTCAGACTTGATAGATTCACCAAAATAGAAGCTTGTTGTTGCACTGACTGTGCCAAAATTATTTTGGAAGCACCCTTTTCTGACGACTTTGTTTCTGCGGTGATGGCTGTTTCAAGGATGGATAGATACTCCATAAAGAGGCTTGTTAATCCTCTAATTATGGCATCTTCCATTTTAAGCGTAACCAAAGGGGACACATCTTCAGTGATAGCCTGAAAAAGAAGCAAGGAAATAATCAAGATATTCTCTTTAATTATAGCAAAATGATGAGCGCTTAATTCCTTCATCAACCTTTACTAGTTCTCAACAATAGCACTCTATCTCTTCATTAAAATCCTTCCTCTGAAGAGGCAGACCCAAAACCAACTATTATCTAAACTTGTCAAAGTTCTAGAGAATTTTCTTTTCTTCATTTTAACTGCGTCCGAGGATTTCTCATGCCGTTGGATTTCTCAAGAAAAGCTCCACTAGACTAACATGTTAGACAGTTTCCACCAAATACATGCCTGATGCACGTTGTAACAAATAATGCTAAAAAGAAGGGGTGAATATAAGTAAGAGATAGCATAATCCTCCATCATTTTATTGTGCCTAGACAGCATCAGTGACAAAGATGATCTAGCAGAAAACCATATCCAGCTAATTACTCAATCATCATGAATTAGATTTCAACTGTAAAATTTAAGTTTTCAAAAGTTTTCTCATCCTTATGCTTAGTCAAAAACATAAACCACCCAACCTGCAACAGAGTTATGAACTTCCGGCCACTGTTAGTGAGCATGCAATACTCTGGCTGTTGTCCCACAACCAAATAGGAATAGCTTTCATTTAGAATTCCAGATACAAGATATCGACCCAATACCCAAGCATCAGTTGCTGTGAATATGCTGATAACTTTAACAAAATGCTCAATGTGTTTCTGTAAAACCCCTTCCATACAAGGGCGAACATGTTCAATCAAACATGGTTGCAACAGCAATCTTTGATTTTCTAACAAACAGCAATAAGATATGGCAAACTGAACAGCTTCTATTGCCGTTGAGAACCCACCACTTATTTCTGAGACAGATATTACATATTTAGTCAAAGAAAGGGCAAGTATTTCAATTTCTTCCTGCGCCCACTGAATAAATTCTGGAGCATATGAAGAGGTTTCTCCATATAACAGTATAAAGCTCCTAGCTGCTTGAGAAATCATGGAAATCACACATTTCGAAAGTTCCTTGATATACACTACATGTAATAAGGATTTTGAATTCCTCAAATCTCGAATTCCAGACGCAACCCATGTATGGTAATATTTAATCAATAATTGAGTTGCAAGATGACCTTCACCCACTCTGCAAAGTCCAATTAGTGACTTTTGAAGTTCTGGAGTGCCAATTCTAGGATTTTCGGCAACCAGAGTTAATTGCAATGTAAGCATGGCCTTTCTTTCAGAAATTGCAGAAGTGTACAACAGTAGCACATCTGAAGGAGTATTGCCTTCAAGTTCCACACTTTGTATGTTTTCTTCCTCCATTTCAATAACTGATATAGCCTCATCAATCCTGTTTTCTGAGAGAAGCACATCTAGAGTTTCAGAAACATCACTGATTTGTGTCTCCAACTCAGTTGGAGGAGCTAATTCATCATCCTCAGCATCTCCAATAATCGTTTTTATAGTTTCATCTGAAAAAACTTTAAGATACACACCATCACTTAGTTCTTTTACAAGTCTTTTCTGTGTCGAAACATTGGTTCTAAGCTGCAACAGTTCTTTCTCCATGTCTTTTACTTCATCTAATATTCTGCAGCCATTTGCAAAGGAGGGACAATTTGAGGTTACACCATAAAAATAATGAAGTCAACCCATGAAATAGAAATAACCATATCATTTTTCTTATTATCTAGGAATACATATTATGCAATAATCTAAAGGATTCAAGTATTGAAAATCAAAGAGGAAGGAAACAAAGAGCCTTATACTTGTATAAGTTGCATTGGATGCATATCCACACGGAAACTTGATACTAACCTTATTAACATTCTTACAGAAAGAAAATTTTGCCATTCTTGAACCACATCAACTTAACAAAGAACAAAATTTATTATTAAGAAAAAAGAAAGAGACAAGTAAAGTACCCAACAAAGGCCGAATAACTTGACATGATATTTCTATGAAAATCTTCATCCGATGCCTCCTTTATCTCCAGTAATTCTGTGCACAGACGCTTTATTCCCTATAAAGAAACAATTCCTTGAAAATCTATACTTAGCAGACTAATAGAAAGATGAAATAAGCAATCTACCTTTGCAGTCATGGACTCGAGCTCCGACTCTTCATCATCATCATCCTCTTCGGTGAAGACGGAGGAGATATCGGAGCTAGTGTACGTCGGATTCTCGGTATCAACATGGTCTCTGAAGCGAAACCTAGAGGCGGAGGAGGCCTCCATGGAAGCCGACTTCTCACCAAACAACAACATAAATGAAGATCTTTCATTGGCTTTAATCGGTCCGACTCAAGAATCCTCTCGTTTGGATCTCTCTCTCGTCGTTTAGCACCATTAGCAGAGCTTCGGTTCCTCCGCTTCACTTAAAAATCATTATTTTAATTGGCGCCATCGCGTCACTACAAACAAAGAAAAGTCGGCAGTAGCCATTTGACTTAAAACGACGTCGTAAGTAGATTTTCTCGAACGGCGCAGTTTTGACTTATTTCCCCAAAACAAACGACGATTTTCCGGACCGTTTCGGCTGATAGTTGCACAAGAAACGACTCAGAGACAGACAGGTGAGGAAGGCGCATAGCATAGGTGAGAGAGAAGAGAGAGGCCAAAAGTTCTATAACTGATTGTCAGTGCTCTCCTCCGCTCCACAATCGACACCTCACATTCTCTATCTTCATTTCTCTTCTCTCCGTAGTAGAGAATTTACCGGAAAGCGAGCGTGAATGTGATAAAAGATGACGGGAGCTCATAGGAATATCGCCGTCGTCGTGGTTCTTGTGATCGTCGGCGCTCCGACTGCAACCGCAATGAGTGACAGAGAGGTTAACGCAAAATCTTCCAGAATATCGGGTATAGACTACTCCAAGATATCGGGGATTATAATCCCTGGTTTTGCTTCTACTCAGCTCAGAGCGTGGTCCATTCTTGATTGTCCTTACTCTCCTCTCGATTTCAACCCCCTTGACTTAGTTTGGCTTGACACTACCAAAGTACCTCTCACTCTCTTATCTCTGTTATGTACTGTCCGCTTCGAATAGAAAGTTGTGTGTAAAGTTACCTTTCTAAGCTACAGAATGCGTGTGTTTAAAAGATGATTCCAACTGTTTCAAAACTTTTTGACTTTTAACTTACAGTAATCGATAGTTCTACTTCTGTAAAGATAATGATCGATTCTTGAAGTCTCTACAATCACCTGACACTTGTCTAATCAACAGATGTTGTGATGCTTCGTTTTGTATTAAGAGGCAGAAATTTATGGCTCTCACTATAGGTGTTACTTTTGACAGTTATTAATTGCTATTTTGTCAGTTTTTTAGGTTGCTGACTAGTTTAAATTTGAGAGATCAAATGGACGCTACTTGTTAGATGCTTAAGCAGATACTCCAAGTCTTCTACCCGTTCTTGTAATATATTAGTTTCTATAACAATCGGACACTTCAGTAAGTAGTGAACAAAATCGTGCAAAACAAATCTAGAAATTGATGGTGAAATACAGTTGTAGATGTTTGATAGCAATGACTGTCATGTGCAGCTACTTTCTGCGGTCAACTGTTGGCTTAAATGCATGGTGTTGGATCCCTACAATCAAACAGATCATCCTGAGTGCAAGTCACGGCCTGGTAGCAGTCTTTCAGCTATCACAGAGCTTGATCCGGGTTACATAACAGGTTTAACTACATTTCTCTAATAATACATCGTGTCTTGTTGGTGATGATTACATAAATGCAGTGTGTTCCCTATTTCCTGGAATAAACGATATACATTATGCTCTTTAGGTCCTCTTTCTTCTGTGTGGAAGGAGTGGATTAAGTGGTGTATTCAGTTTGGTATTGAAGCTAATGCAATTATCGCGGTTCCCTATGACTGGAGATTGTCACCTTCAATGCTTGAGAAGCGAGATCTCTATTTCCATCGGCTTAAGTTCGTATATCTTTTCTTTGCACTTTATGTTCTTGCTTCTCAAGTCAAATGTTGTTTCTCTCAAATGATGGAGAAAGTAATGTTTCTGTCAAAGTTAATGATTTCCTTGAAGAGAATACTTTGTGTAATGAGATTATGTTTTATTTTTATATTGTGTCATATTGTATAAATCAATTATGCACTTCTCTGTTCCACTTTTAATTTTAAGAACCATATATATTCCAATGCTATAGAAAACTTCCTATAATATATAAACTATGCAGAAAGTACAGTTTAAGTGTAGAGATTCCTGACAGCTAATTCAGGGGCTTTAAGACTTTCTTCTTTTGTTCTTATTTGCAGGTTGACATTTGAGACTAACTTCAAAGTTCGTGGTGGACCTTCTATAGTGTTTGCTCACTCTTTGGGTAACAATGTCTTTCGCTACTTCTTGGAATGGCTAAAGCTAGAAATTGCTCCAAAACATTACAATGAATGGCTGGATGAGCATATTCATGCATATTTTGCTGTCGGTATGATTGCTTATGTCACAGTCAATCTTTTAAAAGATATAGAATTGATTAAGGGCACATTTAGCATTGTAGTATCATCCAACTTCAGGTTCTCCTCTTCTTGGTTCAACTGAGACAGTGAAAGCAACATTGTTTGGGAACACATTTGGTCTTCCCGTGTCTGAGGTAACCTATTTAGGTTATTTTCACATATTTCCTTCTTTAATTGGAATCTTCATGTTGACCAATATAAGTTTATTTTTGTCAGCTTATATTTACAGATGTATGTATGATGACATATCAATGCAAAAGATTTTCAAGTTAGTTGCAACTATAACAAATTTTAGTGATATTAGACTGTAGGGAATGTTTCAAAACTTTATCTAACCTATCTAAATTGGATTCATTAAGTTTTTCCTTGTCTATATGAACTCTACAGTAAAGTGTATAAGTGTATGATTTCTGACTTGAAGTCACTTTAATAATGTGATTTTTAATCTTGTAGGTTTTTTGTATATTCTTGCGAGTGTTTTGTTTAAGCAAAGTGAGATTTCTGGCTTGTTCAAAATTTTATGTAGGATATTAACTTATTGTTGGATGTTGGTAACTGTTTTAACAAATGAATATGGCATACTTGGCAAGGTACCAGGGAACTGCTCGACTAATGTTCAATTCTTTTGCATCTTCAATATGGATGTTTCCTTTCTCAAAGTACTGTAAAGCTGATCGCCCATATTGGAGGCATTTCTCTGGGAGTTTTCAGAAGGATCATCATCCATATCATTGTGACAGACAAGAAGTCTACTCTGGGTGGCCCACAAATGTTGTCAATATTGAAATTCCTTCTACACATTGTAAGGGTTCTAGTTTTCTCTTATGAATAAAACGCTGTTATTATGTACATGTGCCTTACTCAAACTTTTCCATCTACAGCAATTGATGCTTATCCATCAATTACAGAAGTAAATCGAGTGAACGTGTCTAACATCGGATATGGTCTTCCACTTCAGTTGTCATTTTCAGCTGATGAAATATCAGATGGTACCTTTTTCAAAGCTATAGAGGATTATGATCCTGATATCAAGAGGCTCTTGTACCAGCTACACAAGTAATCATCTTCCTTATGACTTTTGACAGTCACTTGCGTTATCCTGGCCTACTTAAGTAGCTCCTTTGAAGCTAAGTGCTGAAAGTTGCCTTTTATTTTGATGTCTTTTTATCCATACAGCTTCATTTTGCCCTTCAAAACCCCATTGGATTTGTTTCCAACAATTTCTTTTGGGAAATTATTCTGAACTTTTTGTCATTATTACAAGCCTTCACCACCTCCTGATAAGATGGTTCTAAGCTGGAAAGTTTTTGTTCAAGGGGTTGATCTTTTTAACTGCAGCAAGCCCTCCACTCCCAAACACAAATGCACCCCACCCAAAAGGAAAGAGCTAGAGAAGGAATAAACTGAAAAGAAAATTCGGTAGCCATTACTACTGTATGATTTCGTGATACAATTTCTGAAAACTTCTTCAATATTAGTAATGGAAGTAGCTCATCATCTGTAGTCTGCAATTGTAGTTTTTCTTAAAAGTGAAAAATATTTTCTCTTTGAGACTAGAGGGACATTTACTAATTTGATATGCATGGCCCAAAGAAGTGAAGGCATTCAGTAATTCTTTGATAGTGAAGACTCGATGCAATATGGCCTATATGGACTAAATGTTTTTTTTTTCAATTCTAGAAATCTTAGTTTCTCCATGTTTCTCAGGTCATACCATGATGATCCAGTTCTGAATCCACTCACACCTTGGGACAGGCCTCCTATTAAAAATGTCTTTTGCATCTATGGAGTTGATTTGAAGACTGAGGTATAATCCTTCTTCCAGTTGAATGTGATAACATTTTTCAGGACTGTACATGTTTGAATTATTGTTTTTTTTTTTGGGCCATGAGTAGGGCTATTATGAACCTTTGCAGTTGTTTTTCTCCAAATTAAATTTCTTTCCTTTTCTCTCATATACAATATGTCCAGCACTTACCTTCATGTATTTGATGTTTCTTCCATGTGAATGGTGAAATTTGGAAATCAGAAGAACTTTATTTTGTGATCCTACATTTATCTCTAATTAGAGAAGTTTATGTCTTTTTATTGTACTATTGGAGTTCATTGATCGGTCTATGTCTAATGCCAAAGTCACATGAGCCACTGGTTTGACATCATTTCCATTCTTTTTTTATTCCAGCTGATAGAATCAATTACGTATTGTCCTAATGGTTCTACTTTATCTTTATTGTAAATGTATGTGAAATTTTCACATCAACTAGAAAGAAGTAATAGTGATTTATATATAAGAATGTGAATATAACTCAGCGCTCTAAAGTTTTGAGTTGAGATATGATGCTTCACTTGTATCTAAACCATTGCTCCACCCAAATAGAAACATCCAAAAAATATATATGATATCAGTCTCAAGCTAGTTCGATGATGGCTCTTCCCAAAAATGTTATGTCCTGTCCACACAAATATTCTTTTCCGCAAATTTCAAATATTAGATGCTCATTTCTTGGCATATGCGGAGTGTGTAAAGCATGTAAAATTTTCAGATCTATTAGAAACAAGAATTAATAATGCTTTATAGACAAGAATGAGACTATAACTCAATGCCTTCAGGTTTTAAATTAAGATGTAGTCTTCCTCTTGTATACAACCTCCTCCAAAATATAGATATACGAAAAAGTTCACAGTAACAATCAGTTTCATTTTCCTTTGTCTTTTATCTGTTCTTCTTGATTACTATGTGTGGTAGTTAAATGCATTTGTGCACTCTCTATGATAGTTGTTGGATCGGACCTGGAGACAGTGATTTATGTATCTTGAAAATTGCAAAGCAGGTTGGTTATTATTTTGCACCAAGCGGCAAGCCTTACCCAGATAATTGGATTATAACTGATGTCATTTACGAAGTTGATGGATCTCTTATCTCAAGGTTAGGATGATTTTCTCATACAGTGAATTGAGATGTGAACTAGGTATGTGTGTTGGGTTTTTTTCCTCTCTTTTTTCCGAGTGGATATGGTGATTTGCATATGATGGCTGGCACCTCACTGGTTATAGCTGCTCAATGTTGTATCCAAAAAGTTAATCAGGTGATATATGCAGTAATCTACCAAATACAATTTGTCAATCCTTCTCACTCAATTGTCATAAAGCTTCCTCTAAGTTTTTTTTTTTAAAGAGTGTCTCACGATATGTTGTTCATGCTAATAGAATGTAATGCTAACAAACTGCTTTTCACCATGAGAATCTTACGCCAATCTTCTCTTCTTTTGGTAGACATTTCTGTGTATTTTTTTATCTAGAAATGTAGTCTACGGCCTATATGAATAAATTTTAGCATCCCACTTGTTGAGTGCAATGATATTTAGAAGTTGGCAATATACTAAATGTACTTTGAAATGATTCAATTTCTTTAAGAGTTGTGATACAGAACAGTTACTCTTATAGGTCAGGAAATCTGGTTGATGGAAATCCTGGAGCTATAAGTGGAGACGAGACAGTAAGTACAAGAATATATCTTTAAATTGGTTTTCTGCTGTTCTATGATTATTTGATCTTCCTACTGATGTATAATAATTTCAGTAGAAATAAGGACTGCTTTCGGCTTCAGCCAATTTGTCATAACTTTGCAGGTACCATATAACTCCCTCTCTTTGTGCAAAAATTGGCTTGGACAAAAAGTGAATATAACTAGGGCCCCTCAGGTGCGTCTTACTTGTATTTTTGAATGTTTGGAGAAACAAAGAAGAAATGAAAATGGGGTTGATTTAAGGGAGAAATTCAAGTGAAGCTTTCATGTGATTGGGAAGATAAGGGTGTAGTTGCAGGTAATATGGAAGCCCATGAGACAAAATAGCTTGTCATTTTGGCTTTCTGGATATTCAATTATCTAAAACTAGAATCAGTTTTGTTTGCGTAGCCGTAGTATGATTGAGACTTGCTGTTGACATAGGATTTTATTGTGTTTAGGTTCTTGTGACAATATATGTATTTATGATTACATGACAGATATACAGTCCTTCATTCATATCTAAAACAATTAATCATCTTAGATTTTCATATTTCCTTTTTTATTGTGAACCTATTCATTGTTTTTTGTTTACAACCTTTATGAGATCTCTCATACTGAAAATTATTTGCTAGTTCTTTTATCAACAACATCATTCCTTGTTATTTAATGTCTTCCTACCAAAAGTTGATCATACTCGAAAGAAAACACTTTTTGCAAATCGAACAAAGAACAGATTTCTATTATTGATTAGTTTTTGATTAACTTCTTGCTGGAAATGTAAAGTCTGTTTGAGAATTGATCTTGCTTGTTCTTAAATTTCAGACTGAACATGATGGATCTGACGTTCAAGTGGATTTGAATGTGGATCATCCACATGGATCTGATATAGCTCCTAACATGACTAGATCTCCAAGAGTAAAGTACATTACCTATTATGAAGACTCTGAAAGTATTCCAGGAAAGAGGACAGCAGTTTGGGAGCTTGATAAAGGTTACTAGCATTCCACATAGCAGTACTAATGCTGTAGCTAAAGATCTTGGCTTTTCAAAATGGGACCTTAGTAAATGAGCATATCTATTTCTAGAAGTCTGTAATAGTCGGTTTGATGTTTATCTTGTTTAAATTTAAAATATTTTGGCAATTCTAGAGAAATTTTAGTCCAGAACTTTAAACCAGAAGGTAAGACTACATATTGAATACCATCATATCTTAAATGAATATGCTATTAAAATCAGTGTATATTATGTTTATTGCTGATTTGTTGCTTTTGAAAGGCGATATCGGTACGGTATCCTTTCTTTTTATATGCCCTTAAAATAACCCTTTATAATCGAGCTTTATTAATGACTTCTGTTTTGACATGATAATTGACAGCATAACTATACAAACTAAATTGAAAATATCTTCTTACAGCGAATCACAGGAACATTGTTAAACATCCAGTTTTGATGCGGGAGTTGTGGCTCCAGATGTGGCATGACATTCATCCTGATGCCAAATCAAAATTTGTGACAAAAGGTGAGTCTTTCTAAATATATTTTCTTGTTCATTGACTTATTTGTGTATGCTCATCGATATAATACTGCAATAGCTAAACGTGGGCCTCTGAGAGATGATGACTGCTATTGGGACTACGGGAAAGCTATGTGTGCGTGGCCCGAATATTGTGAATACAGGTCTTTCCCTCTTTATCGTTTTTTTCTTTTTCTATGTCAACTGTTGGTGCTCATCTACTTTTTAACCCCGTTTACCCAATAGTGACTGCAGATATATTTTTGGAGACGTTCACTTGGGACAAAGCTGTAGATTGAAAAACTCTTCAACTGATACACTCTTGAACTATATATAGGATGTAGCTTGGAAGGTATTTACTTTCTTCGTTGCTTCATGTCAATAATTATGTACTGGAACTAGAAAATTATATTATATCTCTTTTACGAGTTTAACTAAACATTTTTCTAAATTTTATTTAACAGCGATTTCTTGATTTCACTGAAGTTGTTTAGCAAACACTAATTAAGTTTGCATAAATGGATTTCATGCAGCATGAATTCTTTTATGTCCAATATTTCCTTTATAGTGGCCTAAATCATCTTGTAGCTAAAATGATAGAAATAGAATCTTAGAAGGCTAAAAATGATGAACAGATTGTTATGAAGTTCAACTTGGACACTCATGGCCGCTGGATAAAATCTTCACTAATGCATTATCCAATCTCCTTCTTGTCATGAGAACTAGTCTCTCGTGATGCAACAAATCGATCTACTGTTAACACTTGATCACATTGGCATATCTGCTATTATTTGCATATGGAACCTTGAAGACTCATGTGAGATATGACTTGTCTCTCTTCTTTTAAATAACCTGCCATTTTTGTTGTCCCAGTTGCTGTTATTGGACTCAAGCTCCACTGATGATTTTGCTGACAGTTGCTGCAGTGGGATTAATTCTGCCACATTTTTGAAGCACCTGTTTTCTTGCCCTTTATAACCTATCATACAGAAGTAATTCTTGTTTGGAGAAAGCATTGTTCATGGTCTTTCTTTCTACTACCATCCTAACTTGGCTCGGGTGTTTCCTCCATTCAGTTAGTTTCCTGTTGTGCCTTTGTCAGCTGATGTCTTCAAAATTCATGGCTGTAGCCAACTACCATCAAATATTTTTGTTTTTGTTTCTTTTCTTCTTTTGGTAGCTTCTTATAACACTAAAACATGTACTTAAGCCATCACAGTGGAAGAGATTGTTTGCTTCACCCAAGACCCTTGCATGGTCAGGTATTCCATTCGAACCAAGTTCAGGAGGACCTTGCCTTCCAAACTGTTATCTGGTTCCATCTGTTGCTCGAAAAACTGTCAGACTTTGAGCAATAACAGGCGATTGGCTAATGGTAGGAGCAATAAATTGAACAAGGATGCAGATTTATATGGTAGATCTTTCGTTAGAAAGTTCAACTGTAAATGTACTTTAGCGAATAATCCATTTCTGTATAAAAGCTTGAAAAATAACAGCAGTGACATTGTAGTTCCCATTACTCCTGAGACAGGAGGTACAGAGTATAAGAACTTTAATGCTCATCACGTGGAACTGTCTTTTGTACATCAAAACAAATGATACCTTCGACATGCAACTTGATGATGGGAGTTTCCATGTCATCATATTACTCTCGGAGCATTGTTTTCAAAATATACTTGCCTACCATTTGGAACCAAATAGATTTAGATTTCATTTGCTAACAGCCATACTTGACTTAATATTTAATGGTATGAAACTGAATTTCATTTGGAACATTTTTAGCATTAGATTGCATTCACTAGTTAACCTCTTACAGAAGAATAATGTTATAAAGTCTAGTTATTTATTTATTCATATAGTTCTTCGTTAAGATCTTTGTCGAGTGTATAAGGAAAGAGATCATACAGCGAAGATTCTACAGCAGAAAAGCCGAGTTTATAACCCGTTCACACGTTACTTCTGTAAGAAACCAAAGTTATATAAACTTTTAAGAAATCAATTATTTATCGCACATTTGTATGAAGTTGTGAAATATATTCCAATTCATGTCCTTTAAACGTATACTTAGAAATATAATAAGTAATATTTTTTCGATCTATATTGGATAAACCATCTAATATGCATAATAATATGTAAATCATATTTTCTTGATATTTTCATTTTCACTGATATTTTTGGTCAACTACAATTTTTTTGAAAAGTTTGTAAAAGAACTAATTTCACCGGTTAGACCATACTAAAAGGGGGTCGGGTTGTTGATTATTGGTTGGAGTATTCTTGAATTCGTCGCGTAAGAAGAAAAATCAGAGACCATCATCTTCAAGCTGAAGAGTGTTTATTGAAATTTTTGTCAATTTGTATATTGTGAAGTAAGTAAAGTAGGTTCTACTTATAACTTATGCAGGCAAACATCATCTTCCAGTTTTACTTACTCATACATAACTTGCAGTTTTTCATACCCTATTAATAAAAAAGAAGCTTGCGCGAGGAGAATCCAATCCAGATTAGGCTGATGTAGACAAGAAAAGCAGCACATCACTGAGATCCAAACTTATGTTGAGTGAGACTGAACATTGGCTAGCTTTTCTTTTTTATCTCAAACGAATATTTGAGCTGCATATGACATCTTCTGTCGTCATCTTCAAACTGCACAAGGCAGCAACACAATATGCTAAGTAAAACGCATAAATACATAAATTTAGAAGAACTTTTTTGTTGAAAAGTTCCAGCTAATAGGATTTAAGGTTTTACATAAACATACGAATATATTGCTCTACTTTTTCCATTCCAAGAGAAAGAAAATCATAAGGCCACTCAACTACTACTCTTGATTATTCACTTACTACATCAGATGAAGATTCAATACCAACCTCATGCATTCAGGTTTCCAGACACTAAGTTTAAAGCTACTGAGCAAGAAGAATTCGACTCACCTTAAGTCTTGCTGAGTAAGTTCCTCTTGCTAGCAAACCAGATGGAGTTATCTCCTCCTTCAAAGTGTGTACATATGGTTCACGTTGTGGAGCAAAAGTACCCAGCATTTCTTTGCTTTGATCAACTGAGAGTCCAGGGAAGTACGATCGTAAACAAATTAAGGTTAATAACCAGCAGCCAAAATTTAAATTCTCAACGATTAGAGGTTGAAAATTGAAATGAGGTATTGTTGACATGAGATGCTCAGGGTCAGAGTCTTCATCACCATAACCCTTAAGTTCTAAATATATAGTAGGTAGTAATGGCGTGACATTTAATGATATCTGCTTGATATGGAATCATCTAGGAGTCCATGATGATATTGCATATTCATTCACATGCTTCCAGATTTTCGCCAAAGAAACTAAGGTTGTGCTTTTAACCAAAACATTGCCTCAGATCAAAAACTAAAGTGAAAAAAAAAATTTAAAACAGCATCCCTGGGTGTCATTTGAAGGCTGTATTTGTTTTGCGAGGAAAAGAATCATATAGACAATAACAAATGTTCAGCTTAAGATAACTGTAGAAGAAGTTGTAAATGAAGTGGAATAAACAATTCTGCACCTTGAAGCCCTGCCTTCCACACGGTGTTTGAATAGGTTAGGCCAGAAACAATGTTGTGTAGAACACTAAAGGTTAACTTCATACGGTATCGAGATCCCTCTCTGAGAGAAAAAAAGAGACCAACATTGTGATTTTCATTGACAGGCAAGGGTGTGTTTATTTCCCCAAAATCATCAGATAGAATTCCAATGGAGTGGAATTTGACTTCAGGTTCCATTTGGCCTAAAAGAAGAGAAAAATTACCCCGTGATCCTATGGAACAAGATAGCAATACAAGTAGAAAGGGAAAATGCAGAAAGATAAGTATATGCTTTAAACAGACCATTTAAGTCGCTTTCAACACAACCTAGCAGCTTCTCTTTCCACCTCCTTAGGCTTTCATCATCCTGCAACACGCGCAACAGAAGAGAAGGATCCAAGAATCAATACCTCCATTTAAGGATAATGACACTGAAAATAGGGAAATTTGGGAGCAGAAACAATGCAGAACTTGAACAAGAAGAGCATACACATACAATGTTTATGGATTGTGCTGTTCTTTAAGATTTTACAACTATCTGGAAGCTATATCTCCCCAGTTCCCACAATCATTAACTAAAAAAAACAGAAAATGCTTCTCTAGTTTAGGCACAAATTTGCATCTCCCCACATATTGTAATATAAAGTGGTACAAAACATACAGAATAAAAATACAAACTTCAAGTTTAAAGACTACAAGAAGTTAGGAAGAAGGCTAACTAGAAACAGAACTAAGATTTGTGAAGGCCAATGGAAGAAATGGGATCAAAAGAACCATTAAAACCTTGTCTTTTTCAATCTGTTCCTTTAGAGAGAGCAAAGGACCAGGTGCAAAGGCAGTAACAGAAGCCCCATTGTTATCCTCTTCATCATCGTCATCACCATCATCATCCTCACAGATTAAAAGTTCAGTTGTTGCCTTCTCAGTCACGTCCACTTGTCTTTGATGATTGTCATCAACTCCTGCGATCGCCGATGGACCTGCTTCCTCTATCTTCCCATCCTCCATTTCTTTCCCTTCTTGACTAACCCCCAGAATATGATACAATAACCTTTCAAGTTGTGAACTTTTTAGTGTACACAAACACAACCACTATGATGGGGCAGGATTAAGTATTCAAAGTTTGAACTTTGAGGTATGAACACTTTCAGTGATGACCGCGCCTGTCTCTCTCTATAACACCGAGTTTGTTTGTTTGTTTGTCTTTGTCTTGTGACTCTTGTCTTAATTTCATTGGGAACTGTGTCGGCATTCAAGTGGACATTGGAGCCAACGATTTTCAGAAAAGGAAAACAAAATATATTTTTTTTCCTTCTTAGTTTGCAAAGTAGTCCATCTAAATCTGCTATATTTCGTTCTATATCCTCAAGGACTTAAAAAGATATATAATCGAGGATAAATAGAGACAGTGAAAGAAGCGAGAAAAAAGATGGATGCTTTAGAAAGAAAAGAGCGGGCCATCTGACGTAGCACAGCCAGCCATTCACGGCGGAGACAGGTGATGATGTTTGATTGGCTCGTCCCTAGTTTTATCTCCTAGGTCTAGTTGATCGTCATAAAGCTGCTTACTCGTGATCGCCTTTAAGCAGCTTTATGACGATCAAGTCTTCTGCAAACGAAGGAGGATCTGTGCCACGAATTAATTTATTATTGGCTTAATTTGTTTTAAGGTATATATATTTAGGCTCGTTTTTAAATTGTTCTAGAATAGGTAAGTTAGTATTGTGAGTCAGTGCCGAGGTGGTCCGGAATGTGTTGGAGTGTCCCAGTTAGTGATGAGGTGACCCAATATACGCTGAGGTGTCCCGGCTTATTCTTTGCCTATAAATAGGCTAGGTCAAACTCAATTGTAAGATAACAAACTCTTTCAATATACGAAGTTTTGGCATTTGAGAGCATCTCTCTCTAGTTTCTCTATCTAAAGTTTCGTAGAGTTTTGTGTGAGTAAGATTTGCTTAAATTCGAGCACTCAAGTGCTGCACGAGCAAATCTCGTTAAGTAACGTACGGGTTCGTGAAATCTGTGACTGTAATTAATACCTATATTCCCTGTCTTTTGCATCATTTCCGATTCATCAAGGCATTAATGCCTAAGGCTTTCCAATCCAACCACCATTATCGACTGAAGTGGTGTCTTGTCTTGTTAGCTAAATAGCTGATGAAAAGTTGAGAAATTGGGGTCATGAACAATTCTAGGTATTAACCTTAACCTATTATATTAGGTATGTCTTATAGTTTAGATACTATTTGAAATTACTAGTTTTTAAATAAAAAAATCAACAAAAAAAAACAATTTATAAATTTTGGGAATAGAAATTATTTTGCCTATTAACATACAAAAGAGAAGTATAGGAAAATGTCATTTCTATCATTCCTTGCGGGTGTTGGGAGTACATGGCCATTACGTGAGAACAAGAAGATATTATATTGAATGTTACATTATCTGAAAGGTTCAACCGGAGCCGACTCCTGAAGAAATGTTGCAGCCTCAAAACACTCAGCTGCTTCTATACATGAAGATGCGCCCTCGTCTTTATAAAGGAAGCCAAGATTGTACCATGCTGATGAATTCATTCTGTCAAGCCTTAAGGCATCCATCAGAAGGCTTCTTACTACTTCATTTGATTGGTTACCAAACCTTCTAAGTGCCACAGCTGTGGATATCAAGCTTGGGACATGGGTGGCATCAATATCCAGAGCACCTACAAAGGATTTTACCGCTTCTTTATGCAGACCCTTTGCTTCAAAAAGTAAACCTGCCATTTACTCCAGAATTTCAGATTCTGAATTCCACTTAAGCCAAGATATTCTCTCTCTCTTTGATATTTGCATAACACCAACCAAGAGTCTCATAAACGATACAACATATCAAGTTTTTCTTAAATTATTTTAGTTGCAAAGGACCAGATATCTGAAGCTACTTTGACACTACTTAATTCTTTTAACACGAGAAAGGGATCTCAAAGAAATTAGACTGTGCCTTAGAAGGTAGGAACGATCAAGGAATATCTGAAGAAGAAAGAGGCTAAAGGATCCAGGAATATCTCAAGTTGACTTTAGTGCAATGAGCACCTAAAGTGAATTCAATAACAGAGCAGTTAACGATAGAAAACTAGACAATTTCTCAAATAAGTTCAAATTACTCGGATGAAAAATGAGAAAGTTGTCTGCTAACTCTAGATTGAGAAGCTGTGAGAAAAAATAAATTTAATATCCAGATAAGGGAGCAACATACCAGTGGTATGGCATCTTGAAGCTGAATAAGAACTGATTGCTTTGGATTTTGAAAGACAGATGTCAGCGTCATGCCACCTTGATAAGCTTATGTAGACGGAAGCCAGGTCATGCCACACTTCTAATTCCAGACGTTTAGCAGGGTTTACATTAGCCTGACGACAAAATGTGTTTTTAAGTTTTACGAGTGTTGTTAGAGTAAAGAGGTAACTGTAAGTGAATTAATTGCCTTTAAAAAAAATCTTCTCAATAAATATAAGATTTGGTATACAAAAACATTTTGGGAGAGAATCTAGGATTTCCAATTGTCTAATCTTAATTTCTACTCGAAATTTAGCCAAACCTTCCCTCCACCACACTTAGCTACAGCTTTTTGCATCATTTTTCTGACTGTAATTAATACCTATATTCTACCTCCAACCCAGTTTATCACTTTGATCAAGGACTATCCGCAACAGTCTTTCAAGGACAAGAAAAAAAAATCCACTTATCTGCTAAAAGATAGGTCAAAAATGTCGCAAAATGGCCACTTCAACTGTACTGACCAAAATAGGCAGCACAATGTTAAAGTTTAAAATGATAACTTCGTTTAAAGGAGTTATGATCTTTTCAATGTTTAAGTAACTTAGAGTGGATTAACTGACCTTATATGCATTCTTCCCAGACCTAACACTCTTACTCTGGACTTGAATAATAGCCAGAAGCTGTGTATATGTCTCAATGGCACCTCTTAGCAGGCCTTGAGCAATTTGAACTTTAGCTTTGGTTTTCAATAATTCTGCCTGATCCCATTTCCCAGTTAGCTCCAATGCAGTATTAAGGACTGCCTCTGCATCCTTGAACCGCTTTTGAGCTGATAAAATCCGAGCCAATAGTAACCATCCTCTAATTCTGGATCCACTTTCCACTTGCAATAAGCGTTTTGCATAAAGCAATGCTGCATCCAGCTTCCGTTGATCTGCATTTTCTACGCTGAGATGGTAAAGTATATTTGGGTCCTGCATACCTGTCATTCTTCCTGCAGTCTCTAGTACCTGAAGTGCCTCAGATTGTTTCGTATACCTCTCAGAATCACCAACAGCAGATTTAGAACTTGCTGAAAGAGAGACACCTAGCAAACAATTGGCAACTCCTTCTAACTGATCGCAGTCGCTTTTCATATTTTTAAGTGCTCTACGAGCATAATCTATCCCTTCTTCAGCAAGTTCTGGGGCTTTTCCACAAACTTCTGATGCAATTAATAAGGCTGGGATGCAATCTGGATCCTCACTCTTATGCAGTAATTTCCTAAGTAGGTTCAGAGCAACCATATCCTCACCTGCTCCATAATAGCAGAGGCCTAGAAGCTGGTACCTGTCCTTCCGATCAATAATGCCAGGAAGCAGCTCCTCAATACGATTGGCTAGTGACTTTAGATCCCCCACCACCGCAAGAGCAAAAGAAAGATGATCCAAGATTGATGAATCCCATTCAATTCGTTTGAGACAAACTTTTCTTAAAAGAATCATTAGCAGAAGTACAGCCTCTTCTATATTGTTTCTTGGCACAAATGAACTGCTCATCTGGGAGCGAAGGTTAGGGGGGCTGACTTCACCTCCACCATACAGAAGAAAAATGGCAAATTCTTTCTGAATCCTTGCAGTTGAATCTGCATCAAGGTTCCATTGATAGAGCAGAGCTCGCCTGTATGACATAATCGCTTCATGAGGGGAATCAGTGAGTTTCCAAAGTTCTGGAAGCAATTCAACGGCCTTGTTCAAAATTTCCTGCAATTTACAGTCAGCAGCAAAGTTTTCAGGCAAGCCTTCTGGTAATGAAGACTCAACTATGTCCAGAATAACTTTGCAAGATTGTGCAGCTTCTGCAAGAAGGAATCAATATATGCATTAGCGATATTATAAGGCCAAATCTCTACTTCCTTCTTTTCAGTACCAATTTGTTAAAATGAAATTACACTTTAAATGGAAAGGCTTTGGAAACATATAGCAGGTAGAAAGGGGGAAGGAAGTGCAACACAGACAACAAATTTGAAGAGGTATCCAAACTAAAGCAAAAGTAAGATCATAGGTTGTCTCTATGTCAAATCATGACTACACAAGGCAACCAGCTTGACATTTGCAGGATAAAAGGGAACAGGAACATTTTATGAGATGTTCATTAATCAGTTTCTGTACTAGTAAAGTTGCAAACGACAAATTTCACACATAACAATGAATTATACAAGAACAATCTAACCAAACAAGAAACTCATTTGTAGGAATCTAGAGACAGTAATTCCTCCATCCAACTCTGTTTTGTGAAGTTTTTAGTACATCACGTTATTACTTTGGAACTCACCCTCACGCTTGCAAAGTAGAGGATATGTTATTAAATACCAAACAGCAATGAATAATCATTAAATCCATATCAGTCTTCCATTAAAGAGTAATGGAAGGAAATGCTTTTTTTAACTAAACAAACTAGAGATCTAAGGATTTCTCAGCTTAAATTCAATTAAGTCCACAAGTGTTAAGCATCCTTGGGTCATACTCTCTTTGCTGCACCTGTTAGGATTTTAGGTGACAAATTTATAGCACTCCCATACATGTCATCTCTTTTTCTTAATTGTCACATAAGAATAATACGGCTTACATAGGATGTATACAACAAGTTTATGAAGTTGAACAGCCAATGTGAAAAACACAAGAACATTAAACAACAAAGACTTCAGAAAGTACAAAACGAATGAATTAGCATTGGTGGAAAGGCACCTTTATGCCTCCCAAGATGTTGCAGTGATTTTGCTTTTAGAAAGAGTGCTTCTACTAGCAGACTGACAGCATGTATAGACATTGGTGGAGCATAATAATTTTGTGAGTGTCTCCTGTGCTGTTCTCCTCTATTAGCAAGTGTAAGTTTCATCTTGGGCGTTACTCCATTGATATCAATTCCTTCAAACACATGGAGAGCAGCCTCTATATTTCCTTTTTGGTATTCAATTCTTCCTAACAATGCCCTTGCTTCNNNTGAAAATGCAGGTGTGCTGGTTTTTAAATAAGCAAACAATCATGAGGACAAAATTGACTAAGAGGCCTTAGATCGGGTGGCATGTACAACCCCCTTTCCCTCAATGGCTCAGCATTGAACCCCTACTGACCAGAAAATAAAACAAGATTTCTTGATTGTTGATCATATGGGCTTACGTGAAACTAATAAACTTGAAGTCAATAACGCATGAACCAGCCTCCAACATCCAGCAAACCCACAGTGTTATTGGCATTTCATAATTCTACAATTTGCACTTGGAGACCCTAAGATATCGATCAATTGTAGGGTTTAAGAATATAAATTGACGATAAAACACACAATTTTTTATTCCTTTTAGCAAAAATCATGTCTGAGTTGAGTATAGTTGACATTCTGACTGTCAAAATGAATACTACCAACAATAAAGACAAAAGAATACCTAACTAGAATCAGTCAATTTCTAAGAGTATGAACTTGTTATTTATTGACCAACTCCAGCACTTGGGCCATCTCAATTGGATATGGTTTCCATAGTTGCTTCGTGTTACATAGAAAAATCCAGGGTAAATGGAGCCAAAATAGATATAGAAAACTTTAATCACGCTTAAATGCTATAAAAATTACAAAAAACAAACCTCATAATTCAAAGAACCACGTTCGCGCAAAGACAATTCAGCTTCCTCTATATTTCTGATATCTGGTTTTGGGTCCTCCACATCACCATTTTGTGAAGAGAAAGCACCCAGCGAATAATCCTTTGTGGCAAGAGATTCAGATGAAGGTATCATATCATCCCCAGGCCTCATTTGCTCTCCAGAGCACAGGCAGTTCACTAGTTTTCCAAAATTTCGTTTAACTCTACCTCTTCTCTGCCTTTTTATTCTAAAGTCGCTCTTCATGTTTGTTCACTAGACTGAGTGATCTTTAAACAACAGGAAAACCAACGAACAAAATCTTATGTAAGATACTAAGATCAGTTGGAAAGAGTTTATCAATTAACTAGAAAGTAATATGACATCAAAACTAACGCTTGATCAAGAAGATGGTCAACAACAAATTAAAGTGCTTGACTACGAAACTGATTTGTATATTCAAAAATACCAATTAGAACATATAAGAATTCGATACAAATACAAATAATATTAACATCCAGGGGAAGAAAACAAATGGGAAGGAAAATTAACAGATAAAAGTCAACAAGTTTAGCCAAAACCCAGAAGCCAAATTCAGAGAAGCAATCGTTAATAGCCGCTTCGTAAAGTTTGCAATCACACCTCCAAAATTCAACCACAAATCCCCACCAACTAATTCCACAACAAAACACCAAAGTCACAAAAACGTCTTTCAATGAACAACAATTTCCCAACAAAATAATAATAATAATAATAATAATCAAGAAGCCGGAGACAATTCGGACACATGTAAGCTTTCGAGGCTATGTCTGCACACAACAATGAAAAGCACCCACCTTTTGTTATTCCAAACAGAAAAGCAAAGGCAGCGAGCCCACAAGGCATCACCACCGATACCCATATTTTTGTTTCCCCTCTCAAAGCCTCCAACTTTGAATCATCAGACCTTCAATTCAACACCTTCCCCTTCCTCAGCTTTTACTTTTCTTTTCTTGTCTTTCTTTGGCTTCTCCAATTTGATAATTGGGGTTAATAGGACAGTGTATGGAATTACCAAGTGGATCGTGTCGTGATCGTGAGAAAGAAGATTCGGGATTCTTTTTATTGTTTTAATAAGAAAACAACATTATATTATATTATATTTCACAGACCTAATATTGCGCCACGTAGGATCACTCCTCATCAATTTTTGTGCCCCCGCGAGCTTCAACCGTTATTAACTAAATTGACAGCGGGTCAAAGTAAAATCTCGACTACTAATTTATATATATATATATATATATATATATATATTTTCTCACTAATTAATGTAATAATAATAATAATAATAATAATAAAGCCCACACCACATTTTTGGTAATCAATCACTCACATGGGACCATACCACCTAATTAGTTTATAACTCCCCCAGCCCCATGTTCTTCTCTTTTCCCCTCATTTAATGAAAATAAATTCAGGGGCCCCATATTTTTAAAATATAAAGAGAAATGATTTAAGAAAATGACATGAATTATATCTAAATCTCACATTGTTATACATGTATCTTCTATCTTTTATTCTCTATTTCTCCTTAAAATTCTTTCTAACGTTGTACTTGAATGCTAAATTCATATTTATATCTTAAAAAATCGAAATTAAAGTTAATCTTAAAAAGCAAAAGGGAATGTGAACAAATAATTGATACTGTTTAGCTTTATTTACAAGTTCCAAGATCGAAGACAGACAGAATCCAATGTATGTAAAGGCTACCCAACAAGATTAAACACAGCCCAGTTAATATCTGTTGGATGAAAATAATTTAAAAGACATTAGGTGTATTATTATTTTAATCAATTAACATAACATAAAAATTAGGTGTATTGTTACTGTTTATGCTTGTTTGCGGAGACGGGTAACAAAACATAAAAATCTTGTCTATGAAACTATATACTTATTGTGGCTCTAAGTTTTGTGATTGTCTCCGATTAACAGAGATTAAGTTTTTTTGTTCTTACCTTAGCCGAATCACGGAGGCAGAGAGACAATGACAAAAACTGTACACGCTCTAAATAAATAAAAATATC
>JANIMX020000287.1:4551915-4562810 GCA_024582655.2 Erythroxylum kunthianum | reverse complement strand
TCAACTATTAGTTGAGTTTGATCAGCTCAACCAAACAGATCCTTAATTTGCAAAATATAGATGAATGTATCAAATGTTGCTAAAATCAAGTAATGTCCAAATCCTACGATCTTGAGACTATAAATGAAAGTTTTCAAACTTAAGCAGTTGAAAATTTTCTCACTACAATTATTCGCTTAGCTTTAATGTTGCTTCAATGTTCACAACTGCCAAGGACTATGGAAATTTCAGTCTTGTGAATGAAAGTATTCAAGTTTCAATATTGCTTCAATCTCCTACAAGATCGTTAGAGTAAATGTTTGAAGACCAAAATGAGCATTTTCTCTAAATTAATTCCTAATTTGCTTATTGACTATAATAATAACGATAACAAACTTAAATATTTTCGATTTGCAAGAATTAGATGAGGTGCATTAATAATTTACTTAAATTACCGTTAAAGAAGACGCAACTTGATCGTAATATCAGTTTAGTCTGCGCTGACCGCCGTAATTTAGAGAAGTGAACGTGTGTGAGGAAAACGGTGTCGTTGCTAGATGGATAAAAATATCAGACACATGATATGGGGTTTATGGGTTTTAGCTCGTTGACGGTTGACACCCGCCTCTATCAGATGTTTGTTTTGTGAGCTTCTCTCAATCACTTATCCTCAACCTTAGGCAACTAGAGGAGTCCAGTTAAGACTTTCCTTAGAGACCAATTACATATAGCAGCAAGCTTCGTCAGTAGCAAAGCGAGTCTTTTAGGGGGTTTGTTTTCATTTCTCATTCCTCCTTAAAAGGGCATTATTTTTGTGAGTTTTACATCTGGGTAACTATTTCAATTTTGGGTTTTGAATTAGTGTTTTTCTTATTGTTGCTTCATTCAATCTTTCAAGTTTTTTTTCTGCTTTTACTTGTAATATGGCTGCAGGATGGGACTATCTTCAGTTTTTTATGTGTGGTTGCTTAATGATTTTATTTTTTAAAATTTTGTAGTTTTATGGTTTCCAGGGACTGCTTCGAAGGTTACATTAGAGGTTGAAAGTGTCACACCGTTTAATTTTCATGTGTCTTTGGTGGAAGTAGCAAAAGCGGTTTCCCAGTTCTCTGGAGGTCATGGATGCCTCGTTATTTGAGACATAATTCCCTTAAAAATTTTAGCATTGTAGCGTTCACCTGGCGTTTCTCATCTATCTCCGCTTTTTGGGCTGAGAAAATGTTTCTACTTGGAGCTACTATTATGCCAAAATCCTTTTCACCTCTCTATTCGATGAATGTGGAGCCTAGTTTACTTCACTTCTCGTTAGCATCTTATCAAGATCTGTGCTCTAACGGTATGTTGACCGGTCGATGGGACAGTATTTTTCCATCCCCTTTACACCGTTGGCGTATTCCAAAAACTTGTACTTGCTTTGCGGTTTCCAGGAAGTCTGATTCAGAAACTGACCCTGAATCAAGCTCCAAGCCCAAAACTAAACCCAAAACAAGAACTCGCCTCCCAGAATCTGAGAATTCTCAACTAGGAGGTGAAGATTCTGGAAGGGTCTTCCCTACAATAATCCCAAGGAAACCAAGGCGTGGTCGGAAGAGTGAAGCAGCTGCTGTTGAAGATTATGTTCGTGGCACACTTGAACGAACTTTTACAGCAATTGGCAAAAAGAATCCGGAACTTTTCGAGAATAAGGGAAGTATAATAAAGGAAAGAGTTGACGATGAGGTAGATTCTGATGCAGATGAAGATGAAGATGAAGAAGTTGGGGCTGGTGATGATGATGTTGGTAGGGGAAAAGGAAAGAGAAATAAGTTTGTTGTTGAGCAAGAAAGTCCCAACTGGCCAGTTGATGCTGATGTTGGGTGGGGAGTAAGAGCCTCGGAGTATTTTGATAAGTATCCAATCAAGAATGTTGTTGGGGAAGATGGTGCCGAAATTAACTGGGAAGGGGAGCTTGATGATACCTGGATAAAGGAGATTAACTGTCTAGAGTGGGAAAGCTTTGCCTTTCATCCTAGCCCCCTCATTGTTCTTGTTTTCGAGAGATATAACAGGTAACTTCCTTACGAGTTTCGCTCAGTTTTTTCTCATGCTGAAGCATTGATCAACTTCTAGACTTGTATATCTCTGTCTTTTGTAATCATCAAAATATTTTGCATTTTTTTTCTTGTTTATGAAAGTTCTCAAATGATTGAGAGTAGAAAGCTGCAATGTTGGGTCCTAGATAATTATGTAATATGATTCTGAAGATGAACCCAAACATAGATAGCTCCTCTAGAAAGCAGGTGGAGGTGGTGTTCCTTTACATTTGTGATTCAGATAGCGATCAGTTGTGGCATAAATATTTTCTAATAACACCAATAGAATTTCTTAAAGTTACTATTGGTTTTGTGCTGAATCCCTCACAAACATCATTTCTCCATTAGCTGTTAAAATCGATCTTGCAAATTCAAAAGAACCATAAAAGGTAGATTTTTGTATGCAAAACGAAGATCTTTGTTCATTAACTTTCGTGTAGTAATTAAGTTGTTCAAAACTTTTATGGTAATTAGAGTATATACTTGAGTTGTGCCGGTTTCGTGTTCAAACAGCCTTAGCTACAGAGACTTCAATGGTATGGAATTACGTTAGCTGTTATCTATTTTTTCCTTGCTCAAGTTGCATTGTAAATTACTTATCTACTAGCTGTTTAATATAAGTTAAATGTACATACTGATTCCCAGCTGCTTTTTTCTTGGCCTGTCATTTCTTCATTTACGTGCTTCTTTCTAACAATTAAGACTTGAAATTACACACATCTTTTGTTTTTGGACAAATAAAAGATATAGGCTCATTGTCTTGACTAATAGTAGAAAACTTGAGCTTCATTTGCCAAATTATTGTGTCTCAGGGCAACTGATAATTGGAAAACTTTGAAAGAGCTAGAAAAGGCAGCCTTGGTCTACTGGCAAGCCAAGGATCGATTACCTCCTCGGGTAATATAGAACATTGATTCTACTCATTTAAATATTCAATTTTCTTAAGGTGTTATTTCCGTTTGTTTCACTTGATCTTTGTTGTTAGTAGATTCTACTTTGTTACCAAATTTATGATTTCACATTGTACTGTTAATTTTTCCTTTATATTAAGACAAGGATTGAGTCTGAGAAATCCTTGATACTGTGGGTCTGCTAAGCGTGCAATATCATTCAAATAGCTTCTTTTTAGTGAAAATAAGATTTTACACGAAATTTATTTTATATATTATATTTCGTTGTCTATAGCAAACAAACAAATGACCTCTGGATTCTGCTGATTTCAAGCCACTTGAGTGTGAGCAATCTTACTTATCTTGAAATATTGTCTACTTCAGACAGTGAAGATAGACATCAATATTGAAAGAGACTTGGCGTATGCTCTAAAAGTTAAAGAATGCCCTCAAATTTTGTTTCTACGTGGCAGTCGGATTCTTTATAGGGAATCAGGTGAGGCATGGTGTTCTTCCTCTATAGGGTGATAAGAACCATTCTATGGAATCTCTGTTACACCATTAGAAAAATGTTTGCTTTTGCAGATTTCCGTACAGCAGATGAGTTGGTTCGGATGATTGCACATTTCTACTACAATGCAAAGAAGCCATCTTGCATCAACAATGCATCTTAAACCATCCAATTAAGCTGCTGTAACAGTTAGCAGCATATCTGTGAATTCCGTCTTCATTGGTCTTTCATTTGATCTGCTTATTGGATTTATTTGACATGCAGTAGGGAGAAGTTAATTGGAAAGGCTGCTTTCATTTGATTGAGAAAGATTGTATCTATCTTTCGTCAAGTTATAGAAACTGGGTCTACCTGGTCCTGAATCTGGTTTCCTGAGGTTGGACTCCCACTCTAAACAACAACTGTGCATATGCTGCTTGTAATGGATGCCAAGATGAGAAAGGGAAAAGCTTGATATGATTGTTATTGAGCCCCTTCAATGCCTTAACTGAGGATGGTTTACTGTTAGTGTATGTGGACATTTTTTCTGTTGGGTAGTCATCTGTTATGCATGACAAATTCAGTTTTATGCCCTGCGTTTTTGTATCTCAGAACCTTACCGAAGGGAAAGAAAGCGTCGCCTCAGATTATATAAAATTCTTCACTCCTTAGGAAGAACTCCCCGTCCCTGTTAGACAATAAAGCCTTTTGCATGGTGCAAAAAAGTGTGTTGAAAGAAGCTACTAGTCGATGTAAATTTTGATCTCCAAACCGGTCAAATGGTGCTGGCATGGATTGTATGCTATTGGATTGGATCTTTGTATTGAATTATATTATTGTAAATTTTAAAACTATATAATATGAGATATGTATCCATTTTTATGCATTAAAAAAGAAGAAGATAGCCTCTCTACTAGTTAAGAGTAAGACTGTGTGCTACTGAATTTCTCCAGACCCTGCACAGAAGCGAAATTTTTATTGGGTGTTATTGTTGTAAAAAGAAGAAGATAGTAACATGAAATAATATCAAAGAAAAAAAGGTAATCATATTTATTATTACTCAAGTGTAACGTTCTAATTGGACTTGGTCAGTAAGTCCCAAGATTCAGGAAAAAAAAGGAAAGTGTACCCCCTGGAAAATATGAAAAGTAGAGGGGCCAAGTAGCAATTAAGGCAAAGATAAGAGTGGCGGGCGACTGAATAGTCTTATTTGTTATTCACTTGATTCCGGCGAACACCTCTCACCTCCCTCCCTCCCTCTCTCTCTCAACCCGTTACTTCAAGTGCTTGCGGTACCTAGGGTTTCCAGTTACTGCGAAGAAGAATAAGAAGAAGAATCATCATCGTCATGAGAGGACCGCTTAACAAATTGGCGTCTTGTTCTCTCTCCGTCGCTGGCAAATGGCAACAGCAGCAGCTTCGCCGTCTCAACATTCATGAATATCAGGTCATATACGAATGTGGTTGAGATCCTTTTGTGCGTTTGGTTTGCTGATGTCATGACGAATTTATAATAAAAACAGACCTAAGTTGCTTTGTTTTTAATTAATCCTCATTTTGCGAATAAATATTAAGCAAATTTACGACATTTTTGCTATGCTTCTATTGATGGTAATTTTTGATTTCATTTTCTTTTACAGGGAGCTGAAATGATGGGAAAGTACGGGATCAATGTCCCAAAAGGAGTGGCTGTTTCTTCTATTGATGAGGTTAAGAAGGCTATTCAAGACGTGTTTCCTAATCATAGCGAGGTAATCTTGAAAGCTATTCATTTCACGAGAAATTTGAATTGAAGTGCTATTATGTTTATTTAGCTAGTTCATAATTTAGGGCTAGATTGGTGGAAGTTTGTGTCCTGTCCTGTTCCTAGTGCTGTAGAGGTTGCAAATGTAAACTCAAGGGATGTTTGCTCATGAATGTGGTGCAGGTGGTGATTAAGAGCCAAGTTCTTGCTGGTGGAAGAGGCTTAGGAAAATTTAAGAACGGTTTTGAGGGTGGAGTTCACATTGTTAAGGCTGACAAGGCTGAAGAAATAGCTGGTGATGAAAGATTCCTTTTCGATATGAATTTGATTGGAAGTTCAATTTTCCTTTATCTTTGTTATTTTTTGCTTCTTATTTATAGTTTCTCATATTCTAAGTGTTTAATGGAATATGGTGTTTTAGTACATTAGAGTTATCAATATGGATGATGTGCTGGAAATTCAACCGTGTTTATCACATGACTTTGGACTTCCGAATGTTTATTTATGTCTTTTTGTATGAATTTTTGATCAACTTTGATTTAGTATCATTGTCACTGCTTTTAAAGATTTCACTTATCAACTTCTGCTAGAACATGACAACTATAAAAGCAATACACCACTAAAGTTGAGATAACTAGGGTAATTTTGGTTAGTTACTATTGTGCTAAAGAAATAACTCATCTGCTATAAACAAATAAGAAGAAGCTGAGGTCATGCTTTCAAACGAAGAGGACGAGGCTTATCTTTGTGTTGCAATTGTTTCCTTTTCAATTGAAAAAAAGGGTGTTTGTTTCTTTTTCTTTTTCATTTTATTCTAATTTTAATCATTGCATGGATTTATAAGATTGTTATTATGCTTGTTTAGTTTAAGCACTCAATGTTTTACTTGTCTTGCAAAGTTTTCATATTGTCTGTGGACGTTGGAACAGTTTGCAGAAATTGGACAGATCATCCTAGAATATAGGGTAAAATATACAGACCTCTCAAGTAGTTTAAGAAATCTTAGAAAAACTCCCTAATCTTTAAAATTTTCAAAAAAACTCTTAGCTTTCAGTTTTTTAGAAAAATTCCTTCTCTTAGACGTCGGTTAAAAAATGACGACAAAACATACGTAGTATGAACATCAGAAGTTAACAAATCAAATGCTATTTACATGATGATTTGACCAAGCTTTTAAACTCAAAACGAACTAATTAAATCCAACTCATATTAATAATTTATTATAATTTTCTTAAATTATTAATTTAAGTTAAATTTAATTAGTTTAGGTCGGATTTAAGAGTTGAGTTGAGTTCTCATATTAATGGTATTTAATTAGTTTACGTCTGATATTCATGCTGCGTATATTTTATCGTTATTTTTTAACCGAAGTTTAAGAGAAGAGCTTTTCCTAGAAAATTGAAAACTAGGAGTTTTTCCAGAATTTTAAAAATCAAAGTCTTTTTAAGATTTTTTTAAATATTGGGGATGTATATGTCTTTTACCCTAGAATATGTTTTCAGTCTGATGGATTTTGTTGTAAGTGGTGGCTTTCCTTCTTTACACAGTGTCACCATGGTTTAATTCTGGTAGGTTTACTTTAATGGCCTCTCTGATATCACCTTACCTGTTGATTGCATGTAGGAAAAATGCTTGGTCAGAAACTTGTTACCAAACAAACTGGACCTCAAGGAAAAATTGTCAGCAAGGTTTGGCAATAATTGATCTATTTTATGTGAAATTCATATGTTCAATATTAGTGCATATCCTTCTATTTGTTGAATATTTTGAATTTGCATGAGATACTAGGCCGCATAAAATTTTGATTAAGTTCTTTGTGACAACAAGAATTTCCCCTTTATGGACTCATGCAAGTATTGTTTGGTTACCTTTTTGTTTCTCTGATGCCTTTTACCTTTCCTTACTGTGACACAATGAATGTAATAGTTAATTTCCACATTACTTGTTTGACTTGGATTTAGCTCCATATAATCTTTGTACGGTTAACAGTAGAGACATTAACTGACTTATGAAAGTACAATCTATAGCTAGGATGGGTGCAATGAAATTTAGAATATCTAGTATGATATTTCAGATGGTTAATCTGTAGCTTTTTCCAATTTTTGTCATCCACTGCTGTTTACAGGTGAGATATTTATTTTAGATTTACATTAGCGAGTGATATGAGGTTCAGGATTACACTAGAAACTTGCCACATCTAGATAAATATGATTCATAGGGTTCCTAATTTATTTGTAACCTGATATCAAACATATCTTACTATAAGTGCTCCCTAGAATTAATTATATTAGTTATTCTATTTGAATTTTTTTTTCTAAATTTTTTAAATTGATATACTATGATGGATAGAATTGATTTAGATTTACTTATTTCTTTTTGTTTGGCAGGTTTACTTATGTGAAAAGTTGTCCCTGGTCAATGAGATGTATTTTGCTATAATGCTTGATCGTACAACTGCTGGTCCAGTAAGTTTTATCTAACCAAGATTATTGTATTAGTTTCTAGCTGAAACATTCCTGTCTAAAAAGATGTTCATTATCAAAGGAACTTATACGATCATCTTGTTTTCAGCTTATTATTTCCTGTAAAAAGGGCGGTACCAGTATTGAAGATCTTGCAGAAAAGTTCCCTGATTTGATTATCAAGGTTTTCAATCCTTTGTTTTCTGTAAACATATATTCCTGTGATCATCTAGCCAGTTTTTTGCCCTTGCTAATTCTTTCTCACCCAGTTGGTCAACCTCTCCTTGCTAGGTACCAATTGATGTGTTCAAAGGCATCACTGATGAAGATGCTGTAAAAGTTGTTGATGGTTTGTCTCCACAGGTAGCTGAAAGAAAGGAATGCATCGAACAAGTAAAGAAGTTATATGATCTCTTTTGCAAGAGTGACTGCACTTTGTTGGAAGTGAGCATTAACTTCTATATTTTTTATCTCTTGAAATTCTAATATTTTGAATCTCCGCATCTTCCAATTTTGTTTTCTTTGTTTGCAGCTGTATCTAGGTCTTAGTCTTCTTCAGTCTGTATATTTTTCTTCATAAGGTTCATAATACTACTTTCAAATTCCTCTCTCCTGCACGGTTATCTGAGTGTTGAGCCTTGTGGTTCCCTCTGCAGATCAATCCTATTGCCGAAACTTCTGATAAGAAGCTTGTAGCTGCTGATGCTAAGTTGAATTTTGATGACAATGCTGCTTTTCGTCAGAAGGAAATATTTGCTCTTCGCGATCCAACTCAGGAGGACCCTCGAGAGGTTTGGTTCTATTTATTTGATTGTTCTTTATTTGTGTTAATGACAAAAGCTTCTGTATAGTTGGCTATATGGAGAACTTAGCTTCTCAAGCATGCAAGTTTTGGTCAAGGCTTGTTCTTGTGCAATGAGCTGTGTTAACTTGAGCTCATGTAATGTAGGTAGAAATCAGGAAGAATCATAGTGTTTTACTAAATTGTTATTTTCCTTGTGTTTTATTTTCTCGTAGGTGGCTGCTGCCAAGGTAGATTTAAATTACATTGGTTTAGATGGAGAAATTGGATGCATGGTCAATGGTGCAGGATTAGCAATGGCTACAATGGATATTATTAAATTGCATGGAGGAACTCCTGCCAATTTTCTGGATGTGGGCGGTAATGCTTCTGAAGAGCAGGTAATGCTTATATTTTTAGTTTTTTCTTTAAGTGTTCTTGTTTCCCTTTCGTCATTCCTTGTTGTTTTGGCTATCTAAGCGAGTCTGCCTCTTGACAAATAAAGTGTGTTTTCTTTCTGCTGGGCATATTTAGTTGTTCTGAGAATTTGCTCGATGGTTTAACTTTCTCAAAATTTTTGAGACAGGTGGTTGAGGCATTTAAGATACTAACTTCTGATGAGAAAGTGAAGGCAATATTAGTTAATATATTCGGAGGAATAATGAAGTGTGATGTGATAGCTAGTGGAATTGTCAATGCTGCCAAACAGGTAAGATCTGCATTAAGTTTTGTTGTTTTCACCCAAAATTGTACTCTCTCCCTCTCTGTCTCTGTCTCTCTCCATATGCCCCATTGTGGTTGCAAGTGCCAGAATACATGGAATAGGCTGTTCGACAAGTTTTTTTTGGCTAGAATGGGGAAATCTGTGTTTGGATAGATGATCAATTGCTTGGTCACATGGTATAATGCTAGGAGTCTTGAACTTGCATATGAAATGGTGGTAAAGTTTCAATGTTAATGCTAGTTACTGAATGATACCGCTTTCCAAATCAGAGCAGGACCGTGTCTAAATTACACCGCTTTCCGAATCAGATACATAATAATCAGTCGATATCTTTATTTTGCTTGTGATACATTGCCTCTCTTGGTCCTCTCTTCAAGGTTGCTCTAAAAGTACCAGTGGTGGTTCGTCTTGAAGGCACTAATGTTGACCAAGGAAAGAGAATCTTGAAGGTAAATTATGAAATTGAACGTGATGTAAACACTTTAAATAGGGATTAGAACTAAGGTCGCGTTCAAGTTGGTAATGTGATGTAAATTATATAAGGATTTATTACTTGATGGTTGCAGGAAAGTGGAATGACGCTAATCACGGCAGAAGACTTGGACGATGCTGCTGATAAAGCAGTAAAAGCAGCAGCCAATTGAGATATCAAGGTATACGCCCAATTGTATTTGGCAAGTCAACTGTCAGAATTCGACAATAATAAAGCAGGGTTGAGGATTCGACCCCAAAACAATTCTCTGTTTTCGTCTTTCTCCCAATTGTATTCCTTTGGTTGCATTTTGTTGGGCTCTTTTAGTTTTATCTGATTACTAAACCCCAAAACAATTCTCTGTTTTACAGACCAAAGATTTTACATTTCGTATTTCCCCGGTTTCAGCTCCTCTCTGTCCACTACTCTTCGTATCAACTTATGTTTTGTACCAAACTATGTCACAAAATGCAAACGTGTCCAGGAGTCGTTGAAGTAGAATGACTATTACGCTTCTTTGTTCTTCGGGAGCATGAGAATTTGATGTAAACGAAAGCCTAGCCCTCTACTTGGCAAACGGTATTAATGATAAGCTGCGATTTATGTCCTGACAGTTTACAAAGGTTATTTTGCAGTTGCAAATGTAACTTCCCTTTCCCTGAAGAATATTTGCTTCTCTCCGGATCATGAAAAACTAACAATTTTGCTCCGAAGCCTTTATTTGAACTTCTGAAATCCCGAAAGTAAGAAAAGAACTTAATAATAAGAGGAAAGCTAATAGAAAGAAAGTAAGATCAGGTATTATATACATTATATATGCACAAATGTACCCAAGTCCGAAAGTTCACGAAATAGTTGGATACCTTCCCTAGCTATTGTAGTGTGTGATCATAGGCCATATCTTGGAGCATTGATGTGTTTCAGCAATTCCATTGATATCATGATGGTTTGTCACTAATTTATTTTGCAATGCCACAGAAATTGTACAAAATCCAGAATTACACACTCAAATTGAATGGATCCACTCTGTTTTGGGTCATTTAAACATGGACAATGCACAATAATACAGAGGGAAGAGTTCACAATCAGTCACGTTAAAATGTGTTTATTCGTTTTTAACCATATTTTGGTGAAAAAATGTTTACGGTAGTTCAAACAAACTTATTACACTTATACCCAATTTTATATAAGATGCCTAAAAAATCCTTAAAATTAAGATTTTAAAATTAAAGAGCTCGTATTGCCCTCATACTCTTTTACGAAAATATCCTTGTCCTTGTC
>JANIMX020000287.1:3766144-3776513 GCA_024582655.2 Erythroxylum kunthianum | reverse complement strand
AATGGAAAACGAAGAACAAAGTTATGATTTTATATTCCATAAACATAATAGAGATATAGAATGACGTGTTTAACTTAATTTGTGTCCTTGTCCAAATCTAAAACCAAAGCATATATTGCACTGCTTTTCTTCAAATCCAGGTTGTTGAAATTCCACTTCTCTATTGTTTTACTGTATTGACGATGGCTTAATTCTTTGTCGGTTTATCCGACATGGTGTTTTTTTTTTTTTTTACTAATTTAGAAGGACAACCATCACAATGCAATATATTTAGTGGATACACTAATTGAGGATTACGAACGAATCACCAATCTCCAGTCATTCACAAAGATTCTAGCTATTTAAGGTTATCTTCACTAGGGCACAGAGAGCTAGGTCGTTTTTTGTCGGGTGACCTAGCCCGTATATGTTTTCATGATGTCTAATATGGAACAGTTTGCAGTATGATTCTTTTTTTAATTACTTGAACAAGATTCCTATATATATACATATGTGTTTCCTTCATCTTTTTTTTTTTAATGTGTACGATGAGAAGAAAGTTGTATGTAATGCTCCCTAGGTTTTGTTATTACGTTTTCGGGTTCATCCTCTAGATCTGCTACTTGTATAACAGAAACCTATTACTAATTTACTACGTATTACAAAATCCAATCATCATGGCGTGAAATCCATGCATGCTCCACAAGTTTTGATTGATGGAAAATTTGTTGTCATAAGGAAATTGTGTACGAAAGTATTTTTCGTCGCACTTAAGATATTGAATCTTTTAATCTTTTTTTCCCCCGCCATAATCTTCGAGATAGAGATGGTAAGATCAAGTACGGAAATTAATAAGATCAACTATCAAATAAAGTAAAATAAAAATGAAAATGGGAAAAATATCAGTCTATGAACAAATATAAAACAAATACATGTTTTGAAGGGGGAAAAGAAGCTACATTGTTTTCCATGCAATGCTTAATGAATCTGGTCTACGACGGAATCATGTTCTTACATTTATTCAAACAATTCTATTAACATTTCCACGACTTCTTTTCAGCTTAGAGCCGTAGTATTCAACCAGTCAAAAAAGTTCAATGTTTCACGCATAAATTGATGTTTCAGTATATGCAAATAGGGTCTAACGTTCGAGAAATCTTTTCAATGAAAAATGGAGCACAACGTCCATCTATTAAGTAACTAACAAAGGTCCGAATAAGAGTATTGATAGTTATACCAGGAAGAGCAAAGATATGAGGAGTATCCCAAATAAAACTTGGTTTTGATAAGAAATCTTGAAAGAGATCAAGTGCCAGAAAGCCCCTTTATTTGTGCTGTCTAGCCAAAGATGCAATTGTACCAAGTGGTTGAAACTCTCCAGGGGAAACAACACACCCATAAAATTGGATGGAACATGCTTTGCTTCAAAGCAGACGACAAACCAATTGAACCAATCAAACATATACAATAGAACTTCAAAATGCACAAAAGAATTTCATCAAATTGAAAAATAATATCATATCATATATTTTCGAAGACAATCATTTGCAGTTCATGCTCAAAGAGCTAAAATATCTTATTTACATCACATAAAACAGAGAGTAGGAATATAAAAGAACAAAAGATCGGTGAGGATCCAAGCCTGGTCAAGCATTAATGCAGAAGCTCAAGATTTATGAGACTTTCAAATTACAAATGCAGTTTTCAACTCTAAAATTGATTGATGATGGGATCAAAAGGCTAAATGACTTTATCACTATTATTTTACCATTTATAGGTTCCTATACATGATAAAAAAAAAGCCATGTCATATTCAACCATTCGACAAACACATGAATGATTAGTAATACAAATAGATCCTCTAATCGCATCAAACTAGAAGCTTGTACCCGAACAAGAATCGCTAAAAAAGTTATCTTCATACCTATACTACGTCATAATAGCTCTCTTTTTTCTTGTTCTAAGGCATAAACTATGAGCACTTTCCTGTCGAATAGAGCATTTAAAACAAACTATAATCTAAAATCCAAAGATGAGATGACCTATCAGTAGCCAGTTGGTGAAAATGCTGTCGGCCAAATTTGTTAGAGAACTTCTTCGAATCTCCATGCATGGTTTCTACTTTCTGATGACCGCCATTTATGTTAGCAAACCATTATGTGGAAGGGGAAAAAAAATAAAGTTCTTGGATGTAGACTACTCCTTGAATTTTGTTCTGGGATAGATATAATTCCCTCCAGCACATCAACATTTTCCACCTGAAAAAAAATTCTAACTAGATTGCACTGTTCCAATCTAGGTTCATGTGAGTACCACAAGTTAATGTATGTATCTTTCATATATATTTACAAGGGTTTTGTATTTGCTACTCTCGCTCTCTGATGAAGGGTGGTTATTGGGGGATATGATCAATCTTTTCTCTATCTGCCACATCTCTGAGACTGAAATGACTACTAAGAGAACTGCCAGGGAAAAGTTTACTTCGAGTCACGACTCGACTCAAAACCCAAAGAGTTTAAAGCATTCGACGCATGACCTCACACTTGTGTTTTAATCAGTTCATGATGGTCAACAAGATCTCTCGAGTGTTGAGAACTTAACCAAATTGTCTGCCATTTTCATCCTAATTGAAATGACATCACTAATGAAAAGGGCCATGTTTTACTGATTCATGATGCACACAGGCACTTTAAATTAAAATAAGGTCTTAACTTCTTTACGATCAACAAAATAATAAAAAAGAAATATTTTGGGTTCTATTGTTGACTCTGATTCTCTATTATCTCAGACAGTGAAGGTGTACACAGCAGAGGCCAAAGGAGTCGGGGATACAAAAGCTAGCGGAATGAAAAACAGACCAATATCTGCAGTGAGTCATTAAACAAGTGCAATCTGACGTGTGCTCCTTATGTGAAGTCTTTCAAGCTTTAATCAACTATGACTGAACTGCGAGCATGGGAGCTAGTGTCCACATAGAGAGAGAGAGAGAGAACTCAGATGATCTGCAAATCTATGTCTTGCCATACATGAATTTTCAAGTACATAAGATCCAGGACCAATTAGATGTTCTCAGTTCCACATAGTTCGTGACCGCTACTACAATGACTCTACCACCACTTTTCTAGGAACTACTACAAGTCCGACTACTAGTAAGACTACTGTCACTGTTTGCATCAAAAGCAGATTGGGTCGCCCCCAGATCTAAGCATTTGCTTCAATCAAAGCAAACAGAAAAACCATCAAAAGAAAAGAAAAACCCTAAAATATACTACTAGAGTACCACAAGTTATTGAAAGAAAAATAAGCAGAAGTTCCATATGGATAATAATCACTATTATCTTTTCAAGAGTGCCAGTAATATTGTGGACTGATTGATAAAGGGTAGAGGTGTTTTCTTTATTTTAAGCTGCACCTGATGGTGGTGGTAGAGCTTGGATTTGCTGCTGTGGTGGTCGCTTACGCTTCTTCTTCTCGTAGCTAATCCCTCTTGCTTTAGATTGCAAATCGCGGACCTCACGAAGGTAAAGCCTAACAGCTCTGGCACCAAATGGATTAGCTTCAGGCTTGCCTCCATTTTCTTCAAAAGCTGCTCGGAGACGACCGATGAGAGCGTCTAGGCTGCCCCAAGCTTGCCGGAGAGGGCAAGGACACGGTGCTGGTGGGTTGGGGTGTCCATAAAAAGGGCAAATTGGGGTGTGAACTTTGGTCTTGCCAAATTGGTCGAGGTAGCGAAGGAATTCAAGGACATGAGCACCGCTGCACCTTGAGAGAGACAATGGAGGTCTGTGGTTTTTCAGATACTGGCCAAAGGTGTTCCAGTCACGGCGCTTTTGGTTCTCATAGCGGCTCGAAGTGGAGGATGATGACGGAGATGACGATAAGTTCGCCACCGATATGGTGGTGGAAGTAGTGTTGGTTATGTTGTTAAAGCTTGTGTTTTCTGAGCTGGAACTGTCTATTTCTGGGGTCGAATCCATTAGAAAACACTTATATTTCTACTTTCTTGGTTTGATTTTATAAGTGGGATTGGTCTTCTGACTGGCGACGATGTTGTGATGTTCTTGTATTTGCTCTAGCTCACTTCTTCTAGGGTTACTTAGCTGCTTCAACTTGCAACAGGTATACTGGGACAAAGGAAAAGAAAGGCTTTATGGAAAAGCAAGAAATGGACAAAGAGTGGAGCTCTAAAGAAGGGAAAGGAGTGAATCTTCAGGTCTTGATGATCCAAGAAAGAAGGGATGTTTCTAAGTTTTTTTTTTCTTTTTTCAGATTGTTCCTGTTAACGGAAATAGACAAAAGAAACCATGAACAAAGGAATAAAAAGGAACAAAGACTGATAATTGACCGATAACGCGCTGAAGTTTCCACTTTGGTGGATAGATAAGAGCTGATAGACACTTGAAGTGGTGAAGCAAAGGGAGATTTCTTCTGATGTAGAATAACACAGAGGGAGCTTTGATGATGATGACGAGATTGATGGGAGATAGGATAAGAGGACTGTTCTTCGTCTGGCGTATTGAAAAGTCTTTGTTTGAGCAAATACTAGAAAAGCTTGGAAGCATATGACCACTACTAGTAGAAATAATAGTTTTTGGTATAGCTTTTTTAGTTTTATGCTAAATGGTTAGTGATTGGTTTTTTTTCCTAAAAATAGTGAAGCAACTCAGGTCTCACTGGTTAATGAATCACTGTTGTTGATGATATTCAGGCACAGAGATACAGAAGTGGACAGTTTTTAGGGCTTTGTAGTTTGTACAAGTAGGTTGAGGCTCGTGGTAATCGTCGTAAGATAAGATGGTTAAAATAAAATTTAATATTAAAATCATAATTTTTATTTATGTGAGCTACTACTAGTATTGAATGACAGTTCCTTCCTTCCCTTCAATGGCCAGAACAGCCCTGATGTGAAAATTTTATTGTCGTTTTCCTTCCTTTAAAACGTTAAATTTCTGACATTTGATTTTTGTCCTCATATCATATCACCCCTTCAAAAGACCTGAACCATGGCCCGTACAAAGTTCTTTCTGTTTTTTTTCAAATTTCTTTGTAACCCAAAAGTTTTCCTTTCTATTATTTTGGGAAGTTAAGCCTAGCCCTGACCACGGTTAGGTTTCTAACCGGGTAACCGGCGGTTAATAAATCATCGGTTAAGGTTTAAAAACCGTAACTGTGATCAAAGGTTAGAAACCGTAACCGAACCGTTGATAATAATTCCGGTTAAAGTTAGAAAAATTTAAAAACCGTAAACAGTAAACCGTCGGTTAAACCGGCGGTTTTTAAAAATAAAATAAAAATTAAAAAATTTTAAAAGATAAATTCAAAAATAAAATTTTAAAAAATATTTTAAAAATTAAATTAAAAATAAAAAATTTTAAAAAATAAATTCAAAAATAAAAATTTTAAATTTTTTTTAAAATTAAATTAAAAATAAAAAAAATAAAAAAAATAAAAATAAAAATAAAAAAGTTGGCTATGTGCCAACCGGCCTGGCCGCGGTTAGGTTTCTAACCGTGTAACCGGCGGTTAAGGTTTAGAAACCGTAACCGTAATCAAAGGTTTGTAACCGTAACCGGAACCGTTAATAATAATTTCGGTTAAGGTTAGACAAATTTAAAAACCGTAAATAGTAAACCGGCGGTTAAACCGGCGGTTTTAAAAAATAAATTAAAATTAAAAAAATTATTTTAAAAAATAAAATTAAAAACCTTGGCAAGTGCATGCCAAGGTTTCAACCGTGGCTTGTGCCACGGTTCAAACCTTGGCACATGCCAAGGTTTCAATGCCAAGGTTTGAAACCTTGGCACAGCCAAGGTTTCAACCGTGGCTTGTGCCACGGTTCAAACCTTGGCAGTGCCAAGGTTTCAACCGTGGCTTAACCTTGGCACATGCCAAATTAAATTAATAGTTAATTTTTTAAAATAATTTTTTAATATTATAAATATATAATTTTATTTAATTAAATATTTAACGTAATTTTTTCATAATTACATATTTTCTTTTTCTCTCGCATACATAAGTAATAGTGTAATACTTTCAAAGTTTTTATCTACATCTATAATTCATAATTTTTTTATTAATTTATATAATTCTTCTTACACTTAATTGTTACTACATTTATTATTTTTCATTATTATTGTTAACTCTATTATTACACGTTTTTAACCATATTTAAAACCGTAACCGGAACCGTTGATAATAATTCCGGTTAAGGTTATAAAAATTTAAAAACCGTAAACAGTAAACCGTCGGTTTTAAAAAAATAAATTAAATAGTTGTCCTATATTTTAATTAATTTAACTTTACATTTTTTATCCAACTTATTATATTTAATATTTTTTAAATTTCTAATTTAAAATTTATAAGTTTGCAAATAAAAATTTTTAATTAATAAAACGATGCTTATGATTATGATTAAATAGAGGTTAAATTAGATGTTAAACCGGGGTTAAACCGTTGTGTAATTGTGGTCGGGGTAAACCGGCGGTTAAACCGTAGTTAAATCGGAGTTAAACCGTGGTTAAACCGGGGTTAAACCGTGGTTAAACTGGGGCGGTTAAACCGTAACCGGTGGTTTTCAAACCGTAACTTAAACCGTAAACTGGCGGTTCGGTTAAGGTTTATAAATTTTCATAAACCGTAACCGGCGGTTTATTAACCGTGGTCAGGTCTAGACTCTATTGCATTTTTCTAAGTTTCTTCTTATATTTTCTTACGAGACAAATGCTTGATCCTGCTATAAACATGTGAAATTAGAGGTTACAAATTATGTATTAAACCACAATAAAATACCATAAAACATAATAAACCATATTGAATAAATTTTATTCAATAATTAACATTTTTTAACGTTATTTATAATTCAGTTTTTTACCACAAAATCTTTTGAATTTTGGATTTGTACACGAGAGACAAAAAAACAAAAAAACAAAAGAAGGCCATTATTGTCACCACAAACAAATATGGTTCCTCACTGTACTATTCCGTCTCAGATGGCAATTATCCCGTGCGGCAATCCTCATCTTTACCTTCTCAAACTTGGAATAATCACACGGTATCGTGATCCCACCCGGATGATTATACCCATGCACCCGCTCCGACTCCAACAACAATTCTCCGAACAACGGATGGTTAAAATATATCACTGGAACCAATAACCGCCGTGTTCCGCCTAGAATCAGCCACGTAAACCGCCAAGTGTCCCTTAGGAGTCACCTCTGATTCTTTCTGACCCAATTGGATGTACGTAGGACCCCACCCGGAAAGGCACAACGTTTTGGCCCGACGTAGTAGCCACCGAGATAAGGCCGAGACTCTGGAGATGCGATTGAGAAAAGAAACGGACTTTCTTCCGGGTCGGATCATCCAATGGAACACTCTCGCAAGCTTTGGTCGACCAAGCCTGAAACCTCGGAGCTTTTTCATAATGATTTAGAAAATATTTCTAAGAGCTGGTTCTACAACTGGGGAATAAGGTGGTGGAGGTGGAGGTTGACCGGATGTGATGGTTTTGGCAGAAATGTGCTTCTCAGTTGTTGAGCGTTTCTCTCTAAACAGCTATATATACATGTAAAGAAGTGTTTACGTGCGGGTACGGACAATGGGACAGTGAGTGCGTGTGGACTCGGATATGGTCGGCGGCACCCGGTACCAGATTTCTAGAGGAAGACAAAAAGACAATAGATATGTTGAGGGTTTAAAGTAACAAAGGCATCCTATTAAGAATATTACAAACAAAACTGCTTCACGTTTGATATGATTAAAGAAAATTAGGGGTTTTGGAAACGAGGTAGCAGGGCTGAGAAAATGTAGGAGGGCGGATAGATGATTGGGGGACCTGATCAGCTGAATGGACGCTCTACCTCTGGTGTTATTACGCCTTTAGGGTGTTCCTAGGGGTCAGTGGATTATGATACCCATCCACTAAAGACATAATAAATTAGTCTAACAAGATAGAGCCTGCTTACATGTCTACAGCTCCAAGATTCCAAGTACTTGCACTGCACGTGTTTTCTTCAGAAACTGTGGGTCAAAGCTTGGTACTTGCATTGTTACGGAATTTGACAATGACGTCCGGATATTATATTCCAGTACTTGTTTCACGATAAATCATATCCGTGTTTCTTTATCCTTCCAAACCTGTGAAGCCCAACTTGCTAGTTGCGTATCGAATTCGAGTAGGCTAGGTAGGTTCAGATAGAAAAGTCAATGAACTAATCAAGTAACTTGAACCAGCGAGAACTTTCAAATTCAAAAGAACTGACGGCTTTGTTTGAAGAAAATAGGTTGTTTTGAAAAAAACTAAGATAAGCTGAATTCATATCGGATTTGATGTGCAGTGAACTGCAGTTAGACTTGTATCATATTAGAAGAATTCAATCGGATAGACTATAGCGTATTAGAGAAAGAGGAAAAAAAGAAGAACGTAGAGGACCGATAAGCCCATTGTTCATTGGCAGTAATTAAACCTCTACGTTTTTTATTGTTATGATGACTTTGGTAATAATAGTATAATACTCTGTGACTAAGTAACCACTGACCAGCAATGTTTGCAGATGACTAAAAGAATTACATAATATCATATTATAGTTTGGGAAGCGGTAGAAGAAGAATTTGAAATTCCTCTATTGCCTTCAAATCCTACAGCAACTCAATTGAAGACTTATAAAGAGAAAAAAAAAACTAAGAAGTCCAAAGCTAAGGCATGTCTATTTTCTGCCTTTTCAAGCACAATATTTATAAAGGTTATGCTAAAGAATATCTAGGACCAGCTTAAAAAGGAATATCAAGGCGATGGAAAAACCAACAACATAAAGATTCTCAATCTTCTCAGAGAGTTAGAGATGCTAACAATGAAGGAGAGAGAAAATATCACAGAATATTGTGATAAGTTGTTTGGCATAGTAAACAAGGTAAGGTTGCTTGGTAAAGAAATTTTTGATTAAAGAAGTATACAAAAAATTATTGTAACTTTGCCTAAAAAATACAATTCAAAGATTTTAGCTTTGGAAGAAACTAATGATTTGTCAAGTATACCATTGGAAAAATTAGTGAATGCTTTGCAAACAAAGGGGCAAATGAGGGCTATGAAGAATAAGGAAGAAAACACTGAAGAAGCTTTTATAGCTAAATTGAAGGAGAAAAATATTTTTCCTCCATGTTCACATTGTAAAAAGATAACCATTTTGGAGAAGTATTGTTAGTATAGACCCAATATTAAATGTAGGTCATGTAAATAGATGGGTCACGTGGAAAAAGTATGCAAAAATAAACAACAGGCTTTACAAGCTCAAGTTGAAGATCTTCAGCAAGAAGAATATTTGTTTTGATCAAGTTTTTTTTAAGGAACCGGCAAAGTCTTAAAATTGCAAAACATTTTTTGAAGGGACCGACACACTCTTAAAACGACAAGACTTTTTTGAAGGGACCGACAAAGTCCTAAAATTGCACGACAAGTCTAAAAAATATAAAGCAATTTATTTTTGCAAAATTTGAATACTTCAGTAATATTTTAGGAGTTGTAAATTTCAGCATTACGAGAGACTGTTAGAAATAATGCTGAAACCACTTATAAAAGCAGAAGATGGGTATGAAAAGTAGTATATTGAAAATCAAAAATAAAAAAAAGTGGTTGTTGATTCTATGCCTCCAAAAATCACGAAGCGATACTTACACTTACCCACTACCTTTGAAATTTGGAATGCACTATTTAAAACTTTTTACGATGGAAGTAATGAGTTATAAATCTTCACATTAAACTAGAAAGTGTTCACTACCAAACAAAATGGAAAAATCTCTTTCTGGATATTTTGGATAATTGACAATTTTTTTAAGAATAAGGCATCGAGACGAACTGGTCATAAATGATCCCGATGTTATAACATATTGAAAGTCTACCGAAAGACTAAAGGTGCATATATTTCTTGTTAGACTAGATGGTTTTTTTTGAACAGATTTAGGGAGAGATTCATCGTAAGAATCAATTCTAAATTTAGAAGAAATCTATGCCTTGATTTGACAAGAGGCAATACATTGTGAAACATTACAAGGAGAGTTTGGAAATTCTGAAGTTTTTTTATTTATAAAACTAGGCATGTAAAGTCATCAAAATAGAGAAAGGCATCCTAAAGAAGTTGGTATCCCAGACTCTACCAATCATTTGCAGCACGTCTTAATATTATTAACAATAAAGAATCTATAGTTTGGTAAACAAATCTATTTCTAAAAAAGTCTGCTTTAACAACATCAGGAAGTAAATCCTACCAATAAAACCCTGGATCCTAAAGCCATAGTTCGCCAACTTATTGACATAATGATTTCCTACTATGTATATATGGGATGTTGAAATTTTTCAGGTCGATGGGCGGAGGGTCCACTCCAACAATACCGATAC
>JANIMX020000287.1:3423120-3436636 GCA_024582655.2 Erythroxylum kunthianum | reverse complement strand
TTTTTTGTTTAGGTTTAAGATTGTATATTTCATAAAATAATAATAAATGATATCATCTTAATTATAAATAAAGTCTTAAGAGAGAAAATAAAAGGTTGAGTGAGATTTTTACTTGGGAGAGAGGAACATCACTCACAAAGAGAGAAGCATCCAAACCTATATTGGAAGCAAATAAGGAGGTAGGGAAGACAAGATGACTATAAAAGGTAAGACTCTTGGGATAATTTGTGTGTGTGGCCATGTGGGTAGTGTGTAATCATTAGAAATCCCAATGGTTATACTTGTAATTGTTGGCCAGTCAACAGTTACTTAAGTAACCGTTGACAAATTAGTTTTTTTAATTAAATTTTTAATAAATTTTTTATGGATGAAGGAGAAAAAAATTTAAATTTGATTTTGGTGTCAAATTTTTAAAAGAGTTTTTTTTCGTAAAAAACTCCTAAACTTTTAAAATTTACAATATCAGCCAGTATTTTGAATATCGGCCGGTACCAACCAGAACTGTCGGTACCGGCCGCTACCGATGGCCTATAGGATGAAGGCCGGTTCTGTTTCGTTTTCTGGCCGGTACCGTCCAGAATGGAACGGATCTCCATGTATTAGTTATGTCAGTTGGGGAAACATACAATAGGGTTATTACCAGTCTGTCTGTTAACTGACTGGTTTGATATTTATTTGTTGCTTGGCCTGTTCTATTGCTAAGTATGGTATCTCTCTTATCACTTCCAACTCACCCAACAATGTCTGATATTGTGACTGCTGGTAGCAACTGAGTCTGAGATCAAACTTGTTAACGTTACAATAGACCCCAAGTATGCCGTAATACTGTCTGCTTCCTCTATCCCTCCTCCTTCAGGAGGAAGAAAATGCAAGCGTTTGGGTTTCTCTGAAGAGGATACTTTTTCTTCATTTGGAAGAGTGCCTCTAGCATTTGGGGTACCAGAAAGGAAAATTAATGAGATAGCTCAGATGTTTCTAAAAAGCCTTAAGGTTTTGGGTTGCAATATGGCACACCTCTTGTTTATGTAACACTCTTCCAAAATTAAGAAAAATTAATACAAACTATGCATTCTATATGTTGTAGTGTGAGTCTCAATACGTGTAAGCAGAGAGAGAAGGGAAATGGATATTCTCCTGTAATCGATTTAACAGTTAAAATTTCTGGTTCTAGTAGGCAATAGAATGAAAAATTGGTGCATGAGCAAGGAGATAGTTTCTCCATTTAAAGATCAAAAGCATTGCTGATGAAACTTTCTTTCAGTACGAGAAGAAGAGAAGATTTGCACAGAAATTTCTTTTTTGGAAAAATGTTGTCGCGACAGCAAAATTTATTAGGAGCTATATATGTATTGAGACTGAACTTTACTCTCAGCTGCCATTTGATGCATCAGTTATTGCACCCCCAATAGTCCAACGGATTGCTCATTAGCCTTGCTTTAGTGTCATTTGCAGCCTCATTAGCTTCTTCACCTGAGTTGTTTGCAGCCACAATAGGCTCTCCATTCTTCTCATTTGTATTCTCCATAGGCTCTCCGTCTTTTTCATTGGTAACCTCTGTAGGTTCTCCATTCTTTTCATTTTTATTCTCCACAGGCTCTCCATCTTTTTTATTAGCAGCCTCAGTGGGTTCTCCATTTTTATCATTTGCAAGCTCAATAGGCTCTCCATTTTTCACCTCTTCAGCCTCAGTTGGTTCTCTATTTTTGTCATTTGCAGCGTCAGTTGGTTCTCCACCTCTTTCAATTGCAGCTTCGGTAGGATCTTCATTTTCTTCATTTGCAGCCACAGCAGGCTTTCCATCTTTTCTATTTGCAGCCTCAGCAGGTTCACAATATTTCAAGGCCTCAGTCAATTCTCCATGTTTTTCATTTTCAGCCTCCGAAGGATCTCCATGTTTTCCGTCCACAGCCTCAACAGCTTCACCAACCTTTTCTTTTGGAACCTCAGTAGGTTCTCCATCTTTGCCGTTTTCAGCCTCAGCAGATTCTCCATTTTTGGTGGTTGCAGCCTTAATAGGTTCTCCATTTTCTTTTACAGTCTCAGTAAGCTCATTGTTTGCGTTGTTGGCAGCCTCAGTAGGCTCTTCATTTGAGATGTTTGCAGCTTCAATAGGTTCTTTGTTGGTGATGTTTTCAGCCTCAATGGATTCGCTGTTTGTGTTTTTTGCAGCCTCAGCGGAATCTCCATCTTTATTGCTTGCAACCTTGGTAGGTTCTTCATTTGTGTTTTCTGCACCCTCAATGGATTCTTCTCTATATGCTTTTGCTAAATTGACTTCTAAGGGCCCAAGTTTTGCATCAAGGTTCTTGACTCTGAGGTTAAGGGTTCTTACATCTCTAGCTTCTCCTAGCTCACCAGAAGATGCCTATAGGAGAACATGGAGTTTGTCTCTTATCAAAAATCACCAAGTAATGAAAAGGGCAATTTTCATGAAAAAGAGCAAAAATAAAGTGGGATTTCACAAGGGAGGGAAACCTAGCCAATGTTAGGAAAATTATTAGTGATGTTTTTTTTTTAATTTTTACAAAATGTCAGGAAAGAAGCTATTCAGAACAATACCTCCAGAATTTTATAGATATGATAATAAGAATCCCACTATTTCTGTTTTAACTTGGAATATTATGCGAATAGCTTACATGCATTTTACGGAGTTACATAAATGAAAAAACAAAAGGTCTACAGATGCACCAAAACTAACCTGCAGTATTTGGTCAGCCCGTTGTTTCAGAGCCTCGACTGGTGCTTCTTTGTAATAATTATTTTTGAGAATGCATAGAACATGTGAATGCAGATCATCTGAATTATGTTGATGGATCAAACATTTGGGCACCGTAGATTGACAACCCACTGCATAGAAAGGACAGTTCACAAGCTTCATTGGACAGACAGTTATGCAATGTCTGTCCATTTCACGTCTCATGAGACCAACAGGGCATTTTTGTTCACATGGGATTATTTTTAAAGGACACAATGAATCATGCTTCTCCATTTGACTTGCACAAAACATAGCAGTACACCCCTCATTTGTGCAGTTCAGAGGCCTGAAGCCACAGCTGGCTACATGCTCAACTAGTTCTTCGGATGTGTTAAATTTCTTGTCACAATGAAATATGTTCTTAAAGTCAACATTCTTAACCAATGTCTGTGCAAGTGCTTCCCTCCTGTCCAGCAACCAAAACCCATTTATTTCCATCTCTTGCAAAAAATCATCCACTTTGTCTTCTCTTTTTTCACTCAGCAGCCATCCTGAAACTCGGCTGAAAAAATTCCTCTTTGAACTTGCAAAGTCATCCACAAAATCAGAGATGATATCAAAAGGATGGTCAGATACCTCCGTCTCCGGACTGCCTTCTTGAGTAACAGATTCAGCAACAAAACTTTCACTTCTCTGGGTGACATAGTCGATCATTTCTTTTCTAATATCAACAGCCACTGAACCAGGGGAGTTGAATATGCCACCTGTTGTGTTGTCAACACAAGCTGTAGCTAATCCGGGGAGAAATGCTTGAGCTATCTTGTGAACTAGTTCTGTATTGTACAGGTCACAGTGGAATGTTAGGCCTCCCTCTGGTTCAAGTTCTACGTCTGTTAGAGGAGGATCCATTCCCAAAGATGCTTGTGGCATGTCTGCTCCAAGACAATGAATACCCAAAAGATAAAAAGTCTATTTTCAAGTGCATTAATAAGTGAACTCCAGATCAATATGTCATCAATGTGAAAGAAAGAAGTTCAATTTCAAACCAGAAGATAAACTTGACCATTGCCATAGTAAATTTCAAGCTTTAACTGTTAAATTATTGGATTTCGCTATTTAAGAAACTCATCATAGTTTGTTCATCAACTTTTTGTATTTCAGATTGATAGCTGCTAGTAAAAGATGTTATTCGTATATTATGATGCATATGCTAGAGCAATGTCCAAGTCTACACTAAAAAAAAACACAATTTTGTGACAGAAGATTTAGACCATACACTTAATTTTCTCCTCCATGTTCACAACTAACCAGAGAGAAGAAAGCGATGAGATCCAAATAGACAATAGACAATTTCACTAATGGGAAGAGAATATTCCAGGATTATGAAGATAATATTCCTGGAACTAACTTGATTCGCAAAATTTTAGGACTTCTAAAGAATAACCTTTCAAACCTGATGACGAATTAAAATTGTATCTAGCAATCAATGAATACCACCATTAGCTTCATTTTGTCGTCTCATCCATCTACAAAGTTATAACTTACAAATCCCAGTCCATTTTGCATTCACATAACCTATACAACACATCTAGAGTCACTGCCATTTCCAGATACTAGAAGCGTGGAATCACCTGAATTTCCTGTTGTAATTCTTGAGAGAAGAAAATTCCACCAGATGGGCACAAACCCCTGTAATCCAAAACTAACAGCAAACCAAAAGATTAACAAAAAAAGAAAAAAGAAAAAGAAGCCTAGTTTGTGTCAGCAAAATGAGAATTATTGCAGGTTTCCTTTTCAACCCACTTTTAGCGGACGACACCTCTTTTTACCCTTTGGTTGTCTGTTTCTTTCACTTTCCAACTGTTCTAACGGTTTTTAGTCGTTGACCTCTTAACAATCAAAGCTTGGAGGAAACGACGTTGACGGTCTGGATAGGTTTAAAGTGAGCCCCACATTATGCATCCACGGACCAGATCTAAAACTCACTTCTTTTGTCAACTCAATTAGCACATTTCACATAATTCTCGTATTCGACGTTTGGCTGCGGAGACAATGGTGGAAAGCAAAGGGAAAATCTGGGATTGATAGCGAACCATACAAAATTATCCCTATAAAAGGATTGGCGTGTTTCAGAATTCTGTATAACATGATACAAGTGTTTCTAGTGGAAGTCATATCCTTTGGACATCTATTTCGGCTGACACTCATTCATAAGGCATCTATATCGGCTGACACTCATTCAGTGTTAACCCCAATCACATAAACACATTTTATTTCAAAATTCACACATTCATGTAATACACTTTATGACAGTTTTCACACATGGTATACACATGTAACTCAACTAGGGTAGGGTTCGGTTCGTTACAAGTTTAGTAACTTATTCTCTAATAAGCACCCACACATTAGTTGAAGTATCTCTATACTTTAATTTATGAGATCAATTATTTTGTTCATAAGAAAGAAACATAATATGTGCTAGTTTATCGTTTCATTAATATCTTGTCTTAATGAAACTACAACTAGGAAAATTTAGGAATAACACATAAATATAAATGAAATCTCATAATTATGATCTCATCATAATTTTAATTACACATTAATTATTCTATGGATTTTCACTTTAGTATTAAAACATCAAATGTAATTGAATTAATACATAAATATAAAGGATGTCTTTATTAATTAAACAATAATGTCATACATTAATTCGCAACCAACCGATTGGCTGCAAGAGCATAAACTAACAATATGACACTTGCACTAAAGTCAATTGCCTATGTATCTAATCACATATTCATCCATATGTCGATCATGTCTCTTCTAAGACAATGACTTAGTGAGATGATCTGCAAGATTCTCTTAAGTAGGAACTTACTCCAATGTTATGTCTTTCTGCTTCACTATTTCCCTGATCAAGTGAAACTTCTTGAGTACATGTTTGGACTGTTGATGAGACATTGGTTCCTTTACCTGTGCAATAACACAGTTGTTGTCACAGTACAATACTATAGGCTCAACAATGCTTGGAACCACTCTAAGTTTAGTGATGAACTTCTTGATCCAAACCGCTTCCTTTGTCATCTCTGACATTAAAATGGAGGTCTTGTGGAATATTGTCCTGGATGAAATCAATTATTTACTTGCATTTTGGAAAACCTATATAGTTGTGCAATGTTAAATCTGCAACTCAATCCTGGAATTAATATTTTGGACACTCCTATAGTATGTGTCCCTAGTATTGTATCACAAGACATATGCTTGGTGTAACACCCGGGCCAAAAGCAAGGAGTGATCGCCGGTACTAGGGAAGCACAGACAAAGAGCAGCTCCTGGAAGAATTTTTGGCGAAGGGGTACATGGATGAACTAAAACTGCACCAGAAAAAGAGGGATCTTGAGACTGTATAGGTATGGGACCACACTAGTCTAAAAAGATTTGATATGTACTATCTATACTAATAAGGTGCACCTACCTTTTCGGAGCACATTCTGTAAAAACTCCATAGTTAAGCCTGCTTGACTTAGAGTAATTTGGAATGGGTGACCTCCTGGGAAGATTTTTGAGGAGAGCATGTGAGTGAGGACAAAGCATGCTGGGAAGGTCTAGTATTGGTTTATGGAGGCAGTCGTCAAATCAGGATGTTACATTTGGGTGCGACTTAGGCTTATGGGGGCCTGGGTCGTAACACTTGGAACCCTTCAGTCACTCCTGAGGCCTTTGAACAGTTATTCCGACAAAATTAAAAAAAAAGTCGAGTGTGTGCTTACAGACAGGACACCAATAAACTTGAGAAATATTTTGCATAGAAACTTCTAGTTTACAAACAAGAGAGAAAAGCTAAATAACGTTTGCATATCAAACAACTTATTGAGAGATTGTTGGTTTATCTTTACCAAATCCAGATTATTAAAGAACCGCTTAAACCCATGCACATCTTATTAATTACAAGCCGAGTGACATCATAGCAATGAGGATTTTGGGCGAAAATCCAAGACAACAAGCTTCGTTTTCTTTAAAATTCCCTGTGAGAAAAGCGCATAGATAAGAGGGTGGTAGTCGTAATATAAAGCTTACTTCTTTTATTGCATTTCTTAATAGCTTTTCTTGAGATAAACTCTATTGTTACAGTTTGAAGTACGAAACAGACGAAAGACCAGGTTCTTCTTGGGATTACACGTCCCTCAAAGAATTTAGATTTTGACGTAGTGGTGCTATAAATCATACGTGCTTTTACCTGGAGGGCTCTAAACTTGAATAATCGGAGAAGATGGACGGGAACACCACACTTCGATCAACGTCGCCGAAGAGGGATTTGAAAACGTTGGAGGAAGCCGTCTCACCACTAAAAGATGCTTTTGGGCTACGAATAAGCATAGTTCTTAGTTCCTTCACCAAAACTTTGGCAAATAATATATTTTATCAATTACCAAGTTTACTCATACCAATACAACTTGTTATGTGTTGGATACAAATTGATTCTTTAATCTAAATTGAAAAAGAAAAAAATAGTTAGAACTCAAATTGATTGGTTATTCCAAAACCATTGATGAAGAGAAATATGAGTGAGTATATGTAATTGGTTTCAACGGTGGATGAATAAGATTCCATAGACATTTCAATTTCAAGAACCTTTGCTTAATTTCTTACTAGGGTAATTTTTTATATAAAATTAACATTGCTAAAGGTCAAGTCCTTGGTGTCTATATAAAATGGATAAATTTTTTATTTTCTGAAATCTGCAAATTATGCATAACCACTAGCAAACTCTTTATTTAGATTATGGATGTCATGAATTGAATTTTAAGTACAATGTTTAAATCTAGCCCACCCAGCCCAAGGCCCCATTTGGCACAGAAAATTAGGCCCAAGGCTCGGATGAGGCCCGATCATTTTCAATCTGGCCCGTTGATTTCAAGTCGAACTGAACCAAACCCAATCCTCATCCCTAGTTATTTGCAAGCTTATCCATTTCTTTTTTAGTTGACAGGAAAGTTGTAATAGTTACTTTTTCTCGAATAAACTTTTGAAAATACACAATAATAATAAACACACACACACACACACAAACACACCATATATATATGTGTGTGTGTGTGTGTGTTGAAATAGAAATATTTATTAGAATCTTCAAAATTTTATAATAAACTTTGGCGCTTATCATAACAAAAATATAAAACAAAGAACTATTATTTTTTACCCTTATTATTATTATTATTACATTCATTCATAAGGATAATACATCATTTCCTCATTGATGCATATGTTTAGTTTCTTAGCATTCACTTTACGTCTTAACATCCGAAACTTGCGTCTCTATTAGCCTTTAATACAAACCTTGCTACCACTTTCGAGGTTCTTACACTCGATGCCTTCGTTAATCTTCATGAACGCAGCCAGTGTCATTCCATGTTTATGTGCGAGATCAAAACAAGTGTCTCCTTTTACAATTGTTATCGTATCTGTACATGAAAAGGTGGTGCCTACAACTTGTGGATATGCTTTTGGTTGACCTGCCAACATCAAATGGATTATTTGATATCAAAATTTGTGATAATAATTATAAATAAAAAATGAACTGAAGTTTTATAAGAAACACAGACCAGTTTCTTCCTGTATATATGTGGACTTACGCATAACTAGGTGAAATCATACTGTTAATTAAATTTGGAAGACTTACCTTCAAGCAATCTACTTTTGGTCATGAAGACAACGACAAGGAAGAATAACACTGTCTCGACCATAGCTGCCATCATTTTCTCTTTTTTTGTTTTCTCAATTTAATCTCCTTTTAATGTTCTCCGTTATGTTTTCTTGAGATCTAAACCACATTTAATCATTCCTATATATAGAGAAAATTCAACAGATGCGACAAATCCAAGTATTTTACTGGCTACATAGCTGGGTAAGCCTCGTATTTATGCTTCTAGTAGAGGCAATTATCGTGGATGATTGTTGACGTACGATAAGTGGAATGGAATTTGTCAATACCTTGTCAACATTTGATAATGTTAATTAGAGAACTCGTCCTTGTACACAAATATTCTTCCTATCGACAAGTTCTTGATCTTTTTTTTAGGGTTATATGGACTATGTGTCAGAAACCAATCGTGATCGAATCACAGGTGCAACAAAAAATTAAAAATTTTAACAATTTCTGATCGGATCCCGATAATTAAGTAACTTGAATAATAAAACACGAATCATAAAATAAAAAATTTGTACATGATTTGAATTTCCTGTTGAAATCGTTAGAAATCTTTTCAATGTATTAACTACGAGTTGTTCACGCGTCTAACCTTTAACTGTATCTACAAAGCAACTTCTCAACTCTTGAGAAGAATTAAGTAGGAGTGCTAGCTCCCTGATGCTTATTCCTATTTATAGAAGAAAAAACATTAGGGTTTTTAAAATTTATATTAAAATTAAATACATCAATTATAATTAAAGTCTTACTCCAATTAAATTAAATTAAATTTAAATAAAATCAAATACCTCATATTTGATTCCTGAAGTTTCTCAAACTTTACATTTAAGTTCAACTTAATTAAAATTATTTTTCTTTCACAAACTGCTCTTTAATGTGCGACCTATTAGGTTCCTAATCTATTGACAATGATTATAAATTATAATTATAATTATAATTCCTATTTAGAATCAAATAAATTAAAACTCATTTTAATTTATCTTTAATTCTTCAATTAAATAATTTATAATCATAAATCAAGATTGATGTCTAACAATATGTTATGAACACCCAAATTTTAGGAATGTCAAAGTGACTTGACTTAACCTGTTCTTGCATCGTTATGATGTATAATTTATCCTTTCGTCATCTAATGTTCCAATTGGACAGAGTATGTATAAATGTCTACTCTTTTATATCCATTCATGTTCGTTCTTGCTAATTAGTAATTGATTTATAATTGATATTTGAAAACGTCTTTTCAAATGTCAATTCATTCTGGTCAGAGAATTTCATAAATCACTACTAATCAATAACTGTAGAACATTCTCTCCAATTACTTTAGAGTAACAACTCCTTTATTGACTTACTCAACTATCTTCATATGGCTTATACTGCATCCGAATACTACCGGCTAAATTGTCCTGGAACAATCCATAAGTAACATCAAAACATAGTAATTCCCACACGAGATATCTTGGTAATATCAAGTCTAATGATCAATTATACAACCATCATTATAAGGAAATCAGTAGATACACAAGTAATATTTTATTTGGGATCCTTATAGTTGGGTCAGTTTAGTGACTTATTCTCTAATAAGAACCCACATATTAGTTTAAGTATCTCTATACTTTAATTTATGAGATCAATTATTTTGTTCATAAGAAAGAAACATAATACGTGCTAGTTTTACCGTTTCATTAATATCTTGTCTTAATGACACTACAACTAGGAACATTTAGGAATAACACATAAATATAAATGAAATCTCATAATTATGATCTCATCATAATTTTAATTACACAGTAATTATTCTATGGATTTTCACTTTAGTATTAAAACATCAAATGTAATTAACTTAATACATAAATATAAATGATGTCTTTATTAATTAAACAATAATGTCATACATCAAATCGCAACCAACCGATTGGTTGCAAGAGCATAAACTAACAATATGACACTTGGACTAAAGCCAATTGCCTATGTATCTAATCACATATTCATCCATATGTCGATCATGTCTCTTCTGAGACAATGACTTAGTGAGATGATCTGCAAGATTATCTTAAGTAGGAACTTACTCCAATGTTATGCCTTTCCGCTCCACTATTTCCCTGATCAAGTGAAACTTCTTGAGTACATGTTTGGACTGTTGATGGGAAATTGGTTCCTTTACCTGTGCAATAACACAGTTGTTGTCATAGTACAACACTATAGGCTCAACAATGATTGGAACCACTCTAAGTTTAGTGATGAACTTCTTGATCCAAACCGCTTCTTTTGTCATCTCTGACATTGAAATGGAGGTCCTGTGGAATATTGTCCTGGATGAAATCAATTATTTACTTGCAATTTAGAAAACCTATATAGTTGGGCAATGTTAAATCTGCAACTCAATCTTGGAATTAATATTTTGGACACTCCTATAAAATGTCTCCCTAGTATTGTATCACAAGATATATGCTTGGGACCCTTCAGTCACTCATGAGGCCCTTGTACAATTATTCCAACAAAATAAAAAAAAAGTCGAGTGTGTGCTTACAGACGGGACACCAATAAACTTGAGAAATCTTTTGCATAGAAACTTCTAGTTTACAAACAAGAGAGAAAACTTAAAAAAAACGTTTGCATATCAAGCAACTTATTGAGAGATTGTTGGTTTATCTTTACTAAATCCCCTGGAAACTTGATTTATCCGTGTTTTTAGAGATTATTAAAGAACCACTTAAACTCATGCACATCTTTTTAATTACAAGCCGAGTGACATCATAGCAACGAGGATTTTGGGCGAAAATCCAAGACAACAAGCTTCGCTGTCTTTGGAATTCCCTGTGAGAAAAGCGCATAGATAAGAATGTGGTAGTCGTAATATAAAGCTTACTAATTTTATTGCATTTCTTAGTAACTTATCTTGAGATAAACTCTATTGTTACAGTTTGAAGTATGAAACAGACGAAAGACCAGGTTCTTCTTGGGATCACACGTCCCTTGAAGAATTTAGATTATGATGTAGTGGTGCTATAAATCCTACGTGCTTTTATCTGGAGAGCTCTAAACTTGAATAATCGGAGAAGATGGACGGGAACACCACACTTCGATCAACGTCGCCGAAGAGGGATTTGGAAACGTTGGAGGAAACCGTATCACCACTAAAATTTAAAACTGTTTACATACCCACTTCACTCGGCTTCATGTTGCCCTTTAAAAAAAAACTAATCATCAAGATTTAATTGCTATTTTAATGGTATTGAAATTTGTAGTTTATAAAATATGTTTTTGAGTTGCGAATAAGCATAGTTCTTAGTTCTTACACCAAAACTTTGGCAGATAATATATTTTATCAATTACCAAGTTTAGTCTTACCAATACAACTTGTTATGTGTTGGATACAAATTGATTCTTTAATCTAAATTGAAAAAGAATAAAATAGTTAGAACTCAAATTGATTGGTTATTCCAAAACCATTGATAAAGAGAATTATGAGTGAGTATATGTAATTGGTTTCAACGGTTGATGAATAAGATTCAATAGACGTTTCAATTTCACGAAACTTAGCTTAATTTCTTACTTGGGTCATTTTTTTTTTATAAAATTAACATTGCTAAAGGTCATGTCCTTGGTTTCTATATAAAATGGATAAATTTTTTATTTTCTGAAATCTTCAAATGATGCATAACCACTAGCAAACTCCTTATTTAGATGATGGATGTCATGAATTGACTTTTAGGTACAATGTTTAAATCTAGCCCACCCAATCCAAGGCTCCATTTGGCACAGAAAATTGGGCCCAAAGCTCAGATGAGGCCCGATTATTTTCGATCTGGCCCGTTAGCTTCAGGTCGAACCGAGCCGAACCCAATCGTCATCCCTAATTATTTGCAAGCTTATTCGTTTCTTTTTTTAACAGAAAAGTTGTAATAATTATTTTTTCTTGAATAAACTTTTGAGAATATACAATAATAATAAAAACACACACACACTATATATATATATATGAGTTGAAATATAAATATTGATTAGAATCTTCAATATTTTATAATAAACTATGGCACTTATCATAACCAAAATATAAAATATTATTATTATTATTACATTTGTTTATTCATTCATAAGGATAATACATCATTTCCTCATCGATGCATATGCTTAACTTTTTAGCATTTACTTTACGTCTCAACATCCGAAGCTTGCGTCTCTATTAGCCTTTAATACAAACCTTGCTACCAATTTCGAGGTTATTACATACAATGCCTTCGTTAATCTTCATGAACGCAGCCAGTGTCATTCCATGTGTATGTGCTAGGTCAAAACAAGTATCTCCTTTTACAATTGTTACCGTATCCGTACATGAAGAGGTGGTGTCTGCAACTTGTGGATATGCTTTTGGTTCACCTGCCAACATCGAATGGGATTATTTGATATCAAAATTTGTGATAATAATTATAAATAAAAAATGAACTGAAGTTTTATAAGAAACACGGACCAGTTTCTTTCTGTATATATGAGGAAACAGAATATACGCATAATTAGGTAAAATCATAGTGTTAATTAAATTTGGAAGACTTACCTTCAAGCAATCTACTTTCGGCCATGAAGACAATGACAAGGAAGAAGAACACTGTCTTGACCATAGCTGCCATCTTTTTTCTCTTTTAATCTCTTCTTATTGTTCTCCGTTATGTTTTCTTGAGATCTAAACCACATTTAATCATTCCTATATATAGAGAAAATTCAACGGATGCGACAAATCCAAGTATTTTGCAGGCTACATAGCTAGGTAAGCCTCGTATTTATGCTTCCAGTAGAGGCAATTGCCGTGGATGATTGTTGACGTACGAAAATTGCAAATTCCTTAATCTCAGTTAAGCCCACTTGTCAATGCCAACCCTGTTTCTAAACGGCTCCGTCAGACGCAACCGCCTTTACGAAGGGGACGGAAACATATATCCAACCAACAAGAAAGAAAATTCTGAGTGCACGAATCAAATCAAATCCGCAACTCTTCTGATTTTTCCTACAACTTTTCACTCTTATTCTCTCTCTACCTTTGCGATCAAAACAACAATATGGCAACTGCATCAGGTTTATATTTGTTTTGGTCTTCGATTTGATTTAGTTTCGAAATCCCT
>JANIMX020000287.1:3109004-3119023 GCA_024582655.2 Erythroxylum kunthianum | reverse complement strand
TAAGTAATTTAATTATAATTAATAAAATTAATAATAATAAGGAATTTATTATTAGTAATAAATATAATTAATAATAATAAATTAATAATAATAAGAATAATAGTAAGTATAATAATAATAATAATAAGGATATTTTGGTCTTTTGTTAGTTATTCCTATTCCATTCCAAGTTTATATTTTCAAACCAGATATTAGCATAATAATTCTTTAGCAGTAAACCAAACAAAGTAATACATATTCTATTATATTCCTCATCTTTTTTATTCCTAAAAATAGCTATTTTATTCCTTATCTATTTCAACCTTTCAACCAGATATCGATCAAAATGGGCCAGAGAAAGCATCTCTTAATTTTTTCAATGGTTTTTGTCAAACGCATCAAGAGAAAAATGTGGGATGACGAAAATATATGAAGAGACTTCGCTACAAACTTGATTAGCTACAACCTTCTAATGAAAGCTAAGGCTCTATTACACTAAATTTTAAGCTTGTTTTGTTTAGATGAATACAATATATGAATGTAACTTCCTTATAATGATAGGAAGGCCTAAATAATAGAATAAGAGTCTCTTGATTAGAGCCACGTGATAAAGGAAATCCATCTAACTAAATATTGAGCACCAACTAAAACAATTAGGTGACTTTTACTAGGATTTAAAGCATAACTCGATATCTTCTTAAAGATGTGTAGGGAAAACATTAATTTGCTTATTGACTTGTCATGTTCTCTTAAGAATAAGAGAAATTTTTCTACAAATGATAACCTAAAGAGTCCCAACTTTTTATATTACTTAAAGTTAGAATCATGCATTATATTATGCTTTAGCAATCTTGAAAAAGCTTCTATGCATAAGATGAAAAGAAATGGTGAAATGGGATAACCTTGCCTCAGTCATCTCTTCCTCTTGGTTAGGCTTATTATTTCACCATTGATCAAAGCACTAAAAGAGGCGGTTATTAAGGACCATCTAATCCCAACTAATGAAGTTTGCTGGAAAACCAAACACTTCCAATAGGTGCAAATTGAATTTCCAACTGATAAAGACAAAGTCTTTGTGGAAATAAACTTTAATAGCACAATATTTTGGGGAGGAACTTCTACTATATATATCCCTTGAACAACTGTTGTACAATAAGAATATTGTCCTTTATCTATCTGTTTTCTATAAAAGTTTTGTGTATCATTAACTAGAGACTCTAAAACTATTTTTCAATATTAAAGCCAGAAAATTTGAAATAATTTTGTACAAAATATTACAAGTTATGAGTCTATACTTATTAAAAGAGCTAGGATTTGAGGTTTTAGTATGAGGAACAAGAATGTTTTGTTGATCACTTTGAACAGCTTCCTCGTTTAAAAAAATTTAAGAATGGTTTATATGTAACCAACTATTTGATAAGTGGCCAAGATTTTTAAAACCATAACCCATTAAGTTCATCAAGATTAGGAGTCTTATTGCGATTACTTGTAAATACAAATCTCTCAACATCCTACTTAGAGAAGGCCTCCTTAATAACTCTTCGCTTCTTTTAAATTCCAATTATCAATGAAGGATCTAAGTATTTGCACTAAGGAATAACTTGAGTCAAAGGTTCCTAGTGAGATTTTGAAGAAGGAAAGAACCTCATTCTTAAGCTCATATTGGGAAGTAGCAGTCTTTCCATTATTCTTGGTTAGGAAGCTAATTCTATTGATATTCCTTTTTGCCAAAATTTTCTTATGAAAAAATAAATGTTCTCATCCATCTCTTTGAGCCATTAAACATTGGCTCTTTGTTTAAGCAAAGACATATGGTTAGCAACTAAATTTAAATAAGAGTTGAGAGCTCTTCAGTGATCTTAAAAGAATCTTTATGGTTCTTATTCAATTATTCCTAAGCTTGGGAAGAATTTGTTTAGCAGAACTTACTGCCAAGATAGTGTTGTTATTTCTTATGGTATTAAGCTCCTTCTTGATCAGTGCAAGTTTCTTTACACAAACGAAAGCTTCATAAGATAAAGTGAGAATACCATCTAATAATGGCCTTATTAAATTCCTCATCCTGAACAAGAAAATTGTTAAATTTGAAGGGTAGCTTTCTCCAACAACTTGAGAACATGCCTTGAATAACTATTAGGGAATGATATGAAAATGATGGATTCATAAAGAGAACTTTACTCTCAAGGAACTTTGCCAACCAATCCTCATTCACCAGGGCCTTATCCAAATTGTTCATAATGTGTCATATTATGTTTTTTAGTTGCTCAATGTAAAGAAATTCCCTTCTAGCTTCATATAAATGATTTCTATTTGTTCCACATACTACCTAAAGTCACTCAATTTCTCAAGCATACATTTTCTTCAGCTTTTGTGTTATAAAGGGTATATTAAAGTCACTTAATACAATCCAAAGGCCTTAAATGGAAGAGGGAATGCTTTTAAATTCATACCAGAGTAGGTTCCTTTGAATAGAAAAGTTTGAACTATAAATAAAGGAAACTTCAACATAAAGTTCTGAAATAGACTAATTGATGAATGAGTTGGTCATTAGCATGAAGCATGGTGACATTTATTGCCTTTGAGTAAAATGCAACCATGATATGACCATATTAGTGATGATGATGGTTTGAAAGAGAAGATTAATGATTGCCAAAAATTTTTAGCTTATTGTAACTCTCCTGAGTGAGTTTAGATTCCAAAAGGCCACTCAAAACATGTTTTGTATTAGAAATAAATTAAAATCCTTTAAGGATTGTAACTTCTTGGTGTAATTGAAACCCCTTATATTCTAAACAATTAAGGACATGTGGAATGAGTAAGTTTTTGAATCTCGTGGATCTACTTTTCTTTCTCGACTTCTTTCTACTGACACCCTTAAACCTAATTGGTCATCTCATTATTTATAGAGTTATATGTGAACTTGAAGAAGGAATAATAGGCACATGGTTTGCTTCTTGAGTTGAGTTTATCATGTTGTGACTGAGTGTATCACATTGTGACTAGATGTTTTAATAACCCTCTTGCTAGCCTTAGGGATATCTAGATTCTCTTTATTTTCACCATACTATTTAGGCAATATCTTATTACCTCTGAGGTCATATGTGTCCTCAGAGGTTATAGTTTTACCATTATTCACCGACACAAAAACTTAAGAATTATTAGTAATAAGGGGTTGAGTAACAATGCCCATAAGTTTTGAATAATAGCCCCTTTGGAACCTCCTCCTTATGGCTTTTCGTTGCTTTTCTTATTGCTTCAATGTTGGCCTCCACTAATATGACACTCGTGTAGAATTTTCAACCAAAGTATCATCTTCCCCAAGTCTCAACAGAGGAATGATGTCAGGTAACTTCTTCTTTAGCTGAAAATTGACACATAGACGAGCATATCCAATCATTTACCTCAAAGTGGTTGTCTCATTCATGTATACTTATTCTTGCCTATATAGCTTACTAATGAGCTTAATCCTCTTATTGACCAATACTTAAAAGGGATATTTTAGACGTTAATACTAAAGCTATAGAAATATGGGATAACTATTAAGATGTCAAATACTTATTTCGAGAATCTCCTTAGCTCCATCTTCAAAAGTGAATTTGAATGAGAGTATGTTATCTTTAGATAGAAGTACCTCACTGAGGCTTTTGCCTTTTTAATTCTTTGAGGCCTAGGTGTTGATAACAAGGAATAGGGGACGCTTCCCCAAGAAGAAGCCATCCAAAGTAGTAGACCAACTTTTGGTTCTTTTTCTCAAGTTTTCAATTGGGATAGAGACAATATGGCGCCCTTTTGATTCAGCAAGGGGACAGTAATGGAGAGTTGTCCTGAAGCTCTTGCCCAAAACGTACTTCCAATTTAGACTATAGTTGATTCTAGTGGATGATAAGATTAAGTGAGTCTGGACTAAATAATAAGGCATGATTAAATTAAGTGAGACTAACTAGGATTATATTATAACTTGTTTGGTATTGCCGGACTATATTATCCTATATTTGGTATAGTACTGGACTAAATATAAAATAAAAATCCTGCATTTTCATGACCATATGCAATTTTTAATTGGGTAGATTCATCAGGATTCCTTGACTGTCCTAAATTAAAATCCCAAATCTGCAACAAATGGACAAATTTATAGTTTATTGACAGCACTTGTTATCCCTTCTATAAGTATTGTCAAGAAACTAAAATACTTTACCAATTATTGGCGGAGAGAAGTAGAATGAATTATAGTTCAAAGCCACAAAAACAAATAAAAGCAAAATCATTGGGTTGCGACTGGAGAATTCTGGGTTTAGACTGGAGAACTTTGGGTTGCAACTAGAGAACTATGGGTTTCTAAGGTTCCTATTCTGGGTTTCGTGTTAGCTCCGCAGTTAGCACCATCTCTGGCCACCACACTGCCGTTGTTACCATTTTCAAAATCTACTGTCTCCATATTTCCGTAAAAATTATTGTTTCTATTCGGCATTTTGGGATATAGATTCTCTCCCGCCACCATGCCTCTCTTGAACAACTCCACCAACTGATTTTGTGTATCACTTGTTTGTCCTTCCCACATTTGGGACTCCGATGCTTCTTAGACCCTGATGATTCCTCTCCATCGCTCACATTTTCGTAAACAGTGACGTTATTGTTAGGTACAATCAAATCCTAAAAGCTAACTTCACAACCACCAAAGGGATGACGAGGAAACATAACAGAAGGAGATGGATGAGTTGAAAGGATCTGAGACGAGAAGACGGGGAAGATCTAAGTGGGACTATTGAGGCCTATGTTTACGCATGGGTCAAAATAGTCCATAAAACGTTAGTTCTAGACAAAATAATACCATGTGTAGAGATACACCAAACATGAGACATGACTAAAAATCTAATAGTCTCGGGACTATTAGTCCTGTCCCGCATACCAAACGCAGTCTTAAGGTAGTAGGGGAGTACTTAGAAACACCAACGAATATGAGAATGAGGAGATTGGGAAAGAAATAGTTTTAGCAGAGAAAAAGGCAAAAGCAAACGTAAAAAGGAGAAAGGAGGGGATAAGGAAGTAATAAAACGCTTAAAGGTAATAATAAGACGATGAAAATACCAATGAGAATCTATCTATCCATTCTAAAGAGAAGATGAAGTTTTTATAGTTGGAGTCATTGTCCAATTTTTAAATAAAAGGAAAAATTAAGAAACCATTGTTATCTATCAAAATTATTGCTACATACTTTAAATTATTTATGGGTGTGTAAAAATCGTTTGGATAATTTTAATTTTGATGATAATAATAATAGACTAGCTACTACATTTAAAAAAAAGTTTGTTGTGGTAAAACACTCTAATTACATCACATTTTCTTTAATTTATCTTTTAAGGCTAAATAAAGTTAAAAATAAGTTGGAATTACAGGATGTGGATTAACAATTTAAATTGTTTTTGTCAAACACGAATTGAAACCTTGATGTCTATATTTTAGGAGTGACAATAACATTGTTGAACGACAGATAACATTGTTACTTCCTTCATATCATAATACGCTGAACGGACTAATTAATTTTACAATCTTTAAACAGTAATTACTTCTAATAGAACCAACCTAATAAATTTGCTACTTCTGCTTAGCCTGAAGACATAAGTAATTTGGGTGCTAATTATTCCTTTAAGATGGGACTTCGTATATAATTGACTATCTGACTAATAAAAAATAAAAGATGCCCTCAAGGTCAATAGTTTGGAAGTTTGATATTCCGTGTTTCAGTTTATTAACATTTGAATTAAAAGTAATAAAATATTTTTCTGAAAGAAAACTCCCTAGAATTGGAAAAACTAAAATATATTATTATTTTCAAAGTTGATCATGCCACTTTTCCCTTGAAGAGGAGATCACTTTATCTTTTACTTATATCTGTCTCAACCTCAAAAGCAGAATACAATAATCTCTTAAAATAACCATTTAGTATTTGCATATAAGTATCAAATTCTCTCCACTAATTAGGTTAAGGATGTGTATTATTCGACCTGTATGCATTATATTCATAATATTAAAAAGTAAACGTTTTTACAGTTGCAAATTAATATTGAAAATCAGCCTCTCAGAAATTGATTTAATTAAATGTTAAATCAATTTCTCAAATTTGAGGTTAGTAGTTCCTTTGTCGTGTTAGATACAAACTGAGCCAGGCTGTTGTTTGTAGTCAAAGAAGTACTTCCGCGGATATCCACCAACTAAGCCGCCATCAATTTCCATTTTATTTGATAATCTTTTAATACGATATTGAATTCGGGCTGTCTTTATTGACTTGACTGAATAGTAAAAATTTTTAATGTCAGTCCTCCACCACTTACCTCTTATTTAAGTAGTGAACTTCAGTCCCCGCACTCCAACTATCCGTCCTCTGTGTACCAAATTGTTCTTTTCCCACTATGGAACACATCAAGCACTCCCATGTAGATGTACGAGGACTAAAACTACATGTAGCAGAGATTGGAGCTGGTAATCTATCCCCTTAATTATTACCATTAGTTTAATGTTCAGATCTGTTTCTTTTCCTAATTTTTATGGGTTTATTGAGCTAATTTGCGCTTTATTTAAAGGTCCAAAGGCTGTGTTGTTCCTGCATGGATTCCCTGAAATTTGGTACTCATGGAGGCACCAGATGATTGCCGTTACCGAGGCTGGGTACCGGGCCATAGCTATTGATTTCAGGGGCTATGGACTCTCCGAACAACCAGCAGAACCAGAGAAAGGGGGTTTCATGGACCTTGTGGATGATGTCGTTGCTCTTCTTGATACCCTTGGCATTACCAAGGTAACTATAAACTATTGAATTCCTAAATTCACTAAGACATTTGAGTTAGTAGTATTGGTACCTCAACAAATTCGTATGTACTTTGTGTGATGGTGTCAGGTTTTTCTCGTCGGGAAGGATTTTGGAGGCCTGCTAGTGCACTTGGTAGCTGTTTTGCATCCGAGTAGGGTGTCTGGGATTGTGACATTGGGTACTCCTTTCATGCTTCCAGGTCCAAATTCTGATCCAAGTAAATACCTCCCCAAAGGTTTCTACATTTCACGATGGCAGGTATGCATATATATAAGATATACTGATGAATTATATGTTCTTGATCAAAAAATTATTTTAATGTCTCTGCTATTGCTAATGATATATGTTACACTTACGAAATGGTAGGAGCCTGGAAGGGCTGAAGCTGATTTCGGCCGATTTGATGTTAAAACAGTGATCAAGAATATTTATATTCTGTTCTCTGGGACAGAGCTACCAATAGCTGGAGATGAGCAGGAAATCATGGATTTGGTTGACCCAGCAGCACCTCTACCAGGATGGTTCTCTGAGAAAGATCTTGAAGTTTATGCAAGCTTGTACGAGAAATCTGGATTCAAATTTGCTTTACAGGTTCCATACAGGTAAAGATCACTCCAGAAGTAGAGCTGTTTGCATAGTTGCAAAACAAACTGCCTAATTAAGAGATCGATTGGGTCATTTTGTGCAGCGCTACGGGCAAAGATCTTGGAATTACTGATGCAAAAGTTACAGCTCCAGCTTTGTTGATCATGGGAGAGAAGGATTACATATTAAAGTTCCCTGGTCTTGATGGCTACATTAGGAGCGGACAGGTGAAGTATTTTGTGCCTGATCTTGAGGTGGTCTTCATTGAAGAAGGGAACCATTTCATCCAAGAAAAGCTACCAGAGCAAGTCAATGAACTCATTATCAAGTTCCTCAACACACACAGCAACTAAAGAGGAGTTTACTTTCGGCAAAGCAGCCTGTCTGTCTTTTGCTATGTATTATTAGGTTTTGTTCCATAAATTCTGAAACAATAAGTATCTCTATCCTCTTTTCTTGTCATGTCTTGAATTACTTGGATTTGAGACACTTGTTTATTTACTCTTTGATATGAGTTCCAATCTTTCACCGTGTCAAGTTGCATCGATAGGCAAAAATCTCTATTGCTTAATTTTATAATATATCCTCAAGTTTTCTAATTAAATAAAATAATTAGATTAATAAAACATATCTAAAAGGAGTTGCAACGTAAGGCTTCTAGAGTCAGTGTAACATAAGACTAAGAATGCTGACTATGGAGAAGCAACTCAAAACATCAGCTACAAAGATCAAGAGCAAGGCCTTACACGCCTACTATTCCTTGGCTAAGGGATACATGATAGATGATTCACAACGAATGCCATTGCCTTTAGCTAATACGCCATTTAGAAGCCATTGCTGGAGGGATTAAGCTAGTATGACATTTTACTGAAAGATGCCTCTAATTCAACCTAGAGTTTTAGAGTAGAAGGTATCCTACATAATACTTTGCAATTGAAGAGCCTGTTTGTTTTAGCGTTTGGGAGGAGCTGATAGCCCCAAACAGCTCCTGATTCAACTAATAGGTGTTTGGTAAAGGACATCAAACAGCTTCTGATAGTTGTTCAAGCCCCAAATAGCTTCTGTTTCAATAAATTACTAAAAGTAGCTTTTCATAATTAGTTATCAGCTACTAGCTATTAGCTATTAGCTCAACCAAACAAGCCCGAAGACTCATTCATTCCCTTCTTTACACAAAGCATAAAAGGAAACACAAAAGGATAAATTGATAATGAGGAAATCAACATACCAAGCTAGCAATTGTTCCTAGTTTTTTCTATTCCAAAAATGAGCATTCAATTGTTGTACATAATTCCATAAGCTTTCAGAAAATTCACATTTAAAGAATAGGTGATTCATCATTATTATGGAAAAGTTGACAAACAAGTGAAATAGGAAGAGAACTTCTAATCTTATAAACAGCACAGAGTATATTTTTAATGACAAGACACACTTTGAAAGAGAGCATAGAAGGGATACAATTGTGTTATTCCAGTTTTTCTAGTGAACTTTAGGAGCAGGATTCCCAAAGATTTTGTAGTATTAATTATTGTAGTATAAGCCTAACGAGTGTCTGATCGAATAGATAGCATCCTATCTCTACTTATTGGGAAAGTAATTTGGAAAATTATCTTTAATAAATTGAAAACCCCTTTATTTGATAGACTATTCATTACTACTAACAAATTCAGAGCACCACTTGTCATACCATATCTAGTGGATTTTCCATTTCTAATGATGTGTTTGATTTCATGGCAAAGTTTGCTTCTCAATTTCAGAATATTCATACGAGGTATAGTTTTTCAAACACAACGAGTCTTTATATAATAAGTGTACCAATTTAATCCAAAGAGATTACTTGTCTTTAAGAATCCTTTAGAGCCTCTTATCAAGTAGAATATTACTGCTTGGTTGAATAGGCTAGATCCCTAGACCAATATCATCCCATTTCACCTTAGTATGAGGCTTCCTATAAGCTTCACTTATCTGGAGTAAGTTCCTCATGATTTTCTCAAGGCTCTTAGTGATACTCCTAAAAAGTGCCAAGTGAGATAACATTTTAATGGGTTGAGTCTTGGTTGCATAAGATTGGCTATTGTTGACCTAATGACAGATCCTCTTGTGTATATAATCAAATATGGTTTGGCAATCAACAAAAATTGACCTCTTAGTTGTAATAGGAATGCCAAGATATCTGAAAGGAAGCTTTCCTAACCTCAAACCTATAATTGAAGCAAGATAATCATTATAGTGATTCCCATTATTCCATTGGTAATTCCTTTGACCTTCTTGTAACCCCTTACGTCATTCACCATTGTACTGATCAACACAGGTGGCTGTCAAAAGGGTAAAAAATATTAACTCAAGGGAAGCAGGAGTTCATAGCAAAACTCACTACCATTAGCTGGTGTTAGAAAAGCAAAGAATTCCTTCTTGTTTACGAGTATGTGCCTAATGGAAGCTTAGAAAAGTACTTATTTAAAGACGATAAAGAAGCAAATATGTGTCGACGTTTAGGAAAAGAGGGTCAGTGTGATAACCGGAGGGGCACAGGTATTAGAATACCTGCACAATGACTGTGAGAAGTGAGTACTTCACCGAGAGATCAAATCTAGCAACATAATGTTGGATTCAAATTTCAACGTAAAGCTTAGGGATTTCGGCCTGGCTT
>JANIMX020000287.1:2851504-2865274 GCA_024582655.2 Erythroxylum kunthianum | reverse complement strand
CTTTCTTTATGGGAAAACAATGTTTGTGACCCATCAAGACATGTCGTAAAACTACTCCCACAATCACAAAGTGATTTGCCTACTACTTCCTCTGATGATCCTGAGTTTTTTCCAAAACAAGGATTAATGACATCTTTACCTATGGCTCAACTCACTATGGCACGAACCAAAGTTGCTTATCATAACTTCTACTTTACACAGGATGAAGAAATTTTGTACTGTCTGGTAGCAGAAGATTATGCCTCAAAAATCTTTTGGCCTTCTGCCTTTGGGACAATTTTTATTGCTTTTAATGATCTTCAGCCTGATAAACGATGGATCACAACGTTCCGCAATATGGACAGGCAGAAAAGAAACTCTACTCCTTCAGCTGCTTCAATCACGTCAGACTTAGAATTAACTCAAGTCACTCCATCTGAACAACCACACAAGCCACATGCCTCTCTGGAGACTCCTGACTAAGCAAAGCTTGTCGTGACATACCGACAATTTCCGTCACAAGACTCTACTTTAATAAAGCAAGACAGACTTGTCTTTGTCTTCTTTCTTTACTTTACTTTTGCTCAGGTCATGTCGACCAACTTTACTTTACTTTTCATCATCAGGTCATGTCGACCTTTTGTTACTTTGCTTCTCTCTGAAGACTACACCATGTGACTACTGGCCCACTTGCTAGCTGGCTTCCTCTTGAAGATTCTAGCTTACTTCCACTCGAAGGCTTCCTCCTTGGCTATAAAAGGAAGGCTACACAACAAACGAAGACACACACGAAAAACAAAAACACTCAGAGCACATCTCACCTCTCTCTACATTTCCTTACTTAGTTTGTACTACTTATTTTCTTATCAATAAAATAATGGCATTTTCTCATCTGTTTGGCTAAACATTCGAAGGTACTATCTGTGAACTAAATAGAACAAAGGACTTAATCTACTTAAAGCTTATCTGGTAAACTATACCTCGACAACAGTAGTAAGGCCTGTGCTGCGTTCCCGTTAGCACCTCCGGACAAAGAGTGTCCTTTTTGTGTTGCAACATCTACGCGGGGCATTGAGTCAAGGTTAGTTTTCCTTCTAAGTTTTATTATCTTTTCTATTGTTCTATAGTTCATAGATAGTCCTTCTCCTGCTGATTGTTATTTTCAAATATTTGTTTTTACCTAATTTGCTATTATGGCTTATGTTAGATGTCTTTCCGTGGCTCTACTCCTTACCTGGGTTTAACTTTAGACCCTGTAGTTCATATCCCTAATCCTCTTTACGACGGTCTTTCAGCTTACCAGTATTGTGTCCGAAACATCCACACCCCTACTCACTACCATTACATAAATTTTGACAGACTACAAACGGTACAAGATTGTCACCGGTTGATCAACTCACTCACTCAGCAACTCACTAAAGTACAAAATCACTCAGCCAACTCGTATCTGAGACTAGTCCGTCAGATCAAACTCGACTTAACTCATCAAAGGTTGTTTGAACTTAGATCTCAACCTGAAACACTTACTCCCCTTCGACCTCCTCCTACTGATCCTATTATCACTCCTCGTGAAAGACGAGAACTCTACTTATCTCACTTCGAACGACCAGCCACTCGACGACGGTTAGATTTTGATCAAGGTTCGACTTCTTCTACTCAAGATACTGCTACTTATCCTCCAAAGGAACTAGACCTCACTCTTGGGTATCCACCTGACCCAAGCATTGCTGATCGGCTATTGAATGCCGTAACAAACTAAACTGCAAGTCATTAGGTAAAATTGAGCCTTTCATATTAACTTCAGTTCCAACTAATACTTTTTTGTTAACAGTTCAAAATATTTTATATGATTATCAGTAGTTGAAATTCGAGGCCAAAATTTAAACTCTCAGAGGACAAGAACCTAGAACAAGTCGATCATTAACAAGCGTATAACATATCAAAATACACAAGTTCAACATCAAAGTAAATAAAACTGCGAATAGAGATGGTCACGAATCTTGTAATAATCTTCGCATAAAGGGCCTTCAACCACAACCTGTTGGGTACCAGAACCACCACCCTGCTGTAAACATAACACCAACAAATGCACAACAAAACAAACAAACAAAATAATAATTTCAGGACAAGTTCTATAATATCTTCTAAATTTAGAAAAGTTGACAGTAAAGGCAAGGGAGACACCTTCTGGCCTGGATTGCCAACTTTTCGCAATGTCACAAACTCTCCACACCTTAAAGCTCCACCAGCAAACTCTACCTGCAAAAATCATAGCTCCTTATATTTGAGAGAAAACACCAAAATATTTCTTGGAGCAATGACTCTAAACCACAAGGGCATTAGTTGAACCTTGGAGGACAGCAATGATAAAGTAACATTTTTTTATTCATTAGTGGTGAGACAGTGAAGGAGGCCTCCAAAGTGTTAGAGAATACCTGAACACCTTTACTTGCAAGAAATTGTTTGAAATCTGCCATTTTCAAGTCACCCACAAGGACAGATTTGTGATGGGGTGGTGTGGTCGAGATAGGTAGTAAAGACAATGTGCCATTTTCGGTCTTCCCTACCTCAGCATCAACCCAAGCAATTTCATAATCCCCCAACTAACCATGCAAGCATGAAAGAAAATGAGAAAATAAACACAGGAAATATCCGTCCAACAACATAAATATCAATGAACTCTGGTGCTACCTTTTTGAAAAGCACATTGCTCATCAGCTTTTCAGAAAGTTGCACCTACATGGAAAAACAATGAAGTCCAAAACTGATCACTGAAAATTGCTGGTATGGTAGATAAAGAGAATGTTCTAGTCCATATGTATATACCTTATAGGCACAAAAATCAGAAGTAACATCAACCGTCTCTTCAATTTGGGGTGCATAAACATGAGGGCAGACATGTTTCAGGCAATGTTTGTTTTAAATGTTCCGTGGCCTCTGCTGATCCATGAACCAAAACCTACAGAGAAGGAAAAGTAAACAAGTATAAATAACTTCACAGGGATCTGAAGCTTCATAATTCCATGTTCTCTAAGCTATTTCAAAGTTGAAAAAACATAAAACGACCCTACATTACTCTAAATATGCCCTAATGGAACTTGCAGTATGTTTAAGTTACATAATATAAAGGATAGAAGAAACACGAGCCACAACATCAACAAACTGCATATCTTCAGCTTTTACATAGTATCTGTTGTGCTGAATCAGAAAATATTAGTGTATGAATAAAAACGGTGATAAAACAAAGCCTACTTCCACCTGAAAAGCATCTTATAAGGATTATTTTGCTCTTGCTCTTAGGTATTGTGAGATATTTAAAACACTTAATAAATTACTTCATGCTTAGAAATGGACAACTAAAATGTGAAGTTTGCAACACTAGATATCTGTGGTGAACCAACATCTAGTATATAGGGCTGTCTCCTACAATGATAAGACTGGGCCTAACTCTACTCCAAAAGGTACCTTCAGGGGGAGGATTGTCCAAGCCCTATAAGGCTTATTTTGCTCTTATTTTTAAGAAATGTGGGATATTTTACCACACTTAGCAATCTGAACAAAAGACAGAGAAAGCCCACAATGAAATGATCAAATCACGCCAGTATAAGGGAAAATTTTCCATACAAGGAGGTATTTGTAATTGTTTTTGCATGAGGTTCACTGAGCAGTCAAAATGGTGGAGATACAACATAATGGAACAACTAGACTCCCACTAGAAGACAATACTTTCAGCCACAGGTCAAGATGAATGTTAATTACACTCTCTGATCATAAAATGGTGATTGCTTTGCAGGAAACTGTTTGAAATATAAAATAAAATAGAACACATCCAAAAATGTACTGCAGCACTTCCAGATTTATGCTGCCTGGCAAACAAACAGAAAAAGACATCGTCTATAAAACCCTGGACGGTAGCATGAGCCAGAATTCAACTTACAGTTAATTCACTGGAAACAACTTTTGAAGGTCGTGTATCGAGTATCAAATTAGCAGATCCTTCATCAAATTTTCCATTAGCATCTACACCAACCTGAGATAATAGCTGGACTATTAATAACATAATAATAACAAAAAAGATGAAACAGATACATAAGCCGGAATATGAATTTGCATTATATAGATCATCATGTACAAAAAGCATGCATTAGAAATTGAGTATCAACAGGAAGATGACACATCCTAACTGAAAATACTGAAATTTCATGCCAAGACCATAGAATAAAATGAACCAAAATGTTAATCCTCTTGAAATAAAAAATTACAATAGTGTTCTGTCATTCAGTTAGTTAGAATCTATCGATAATTAGGATTTAGAAAAATGGTATTTATGTTGCTACACTTATTTAATGTCCCTACCATACAGCCACAGTAAGATGCTCTCATCTTGGTTGAAGCCGTATAAACCAGACCCATTACATGTAATTTGAGTTTATTATTACACATTGTAAAAAGATTTACTTCAGCCAAATACTAAAAGTTCCCCAGAAACAAGCACAGAGAATATACACAAATGAGCAAATGTAAGTTATACTAAATTGAAAACCACCCAAATTGAGCAAAAGAATATTCTGTAATTATGATACCCACCCATCCATCCCAAAATAAAATGCTTTACTTCTGACTTCTTAAAAAGTAAACCAACTTGCTCTTGAATTTTGACAACAATAATAAAACATTTCTAGCTCCAAATCTTGTAAAGGCAAGAAACTAATCAGCACAGATACAAATTAGTCCGGACCAGTCTGATATAAGACAACTTGTTGATCAAGATATACTTCTAAACATCCAAAGATTAAAAAATTGAGAACAGAAAACATATTGACAAACCACAACAAAAACCAACGATTGGCCGATGCTCCATAAAAAAAAAAAAAGCACAGATACAGGCACGAGGAATGCTTCATGCAGAAAACTTTACATGCACAGCTGCATGATCCATGTCTTCATCCTTCATGATATAATCATCAGAAGTTATTACTTCGCCAAAATCATCCCATTCAGAGTTACTTTCAAAGAATGGAAACATTGGGGCAACACTTGTGGATGGAGAAACAAATCCATCAATTAGTATGTCCTGGTATCCAGTTGCATGTGGACCAACCACTGTAAGATGCAATAAGCAATTAGATAAGATAATGGAAGTTGGATAAAGAAAGATGTTAGTTGAAAGGCACAATATAGATTCAATCAATAAGCTAAAAATGGTTATGGAAGAAGGATACCATCTAATGAAACATCCATGTTTCCAGTATCAATGACCATTGGATCATTCAAATTACGATCTGGAACATGAAATGTTTTTTATTCTTCCTCTTTTGCAAGACTAGCTTTGAGCTACTCTTCCTTTTTTATTCTCTTTTGTTCTTCTTCATAAACAATCAATTCATCACCGACCAAAGGAACCCTCTTCGACATTGTAACTTTAACAGCTTTTGGAGGTGCATCAGCCTGAAGCATACGAGCCAATGTACCAAACTACAGATGCAAAAAAGGTGTGAGTGTATGCCTGTTTAATACAGGACATTACAAAACTTTGAAAGATTATAGTGCCAAGCCTCAGAAATACACTCCCCGCCAAGTGATAAATCTCATAAAACCAAACAAATATTAATTCAAAGAGTTGAAACACAAACAGAAATGCAGATGAAAACCAAAAGATACAATTCAAGAAAGTAAGGTGTAATTGACAACATGATGAGGAATGAAATCAGCTTTATTTACTTAGTTATCAAGATTCATCATTCGAAATGGAATTGAGATATTTTAATTTTCGTTACTAGTTTAGGATTTAAGTTTATTAGAAAATAACAAGAATCATTATTAGAGTATGATTATATTCCTATTTTGAAGATTTAGTTTGAATTCCTATTCTTTTTTATTAAGGTGCTAAAACTTGTATCATATATATGTATTTCAATGCTTCAGTAATAATGATAGAATACACAACTTTCCTTTACTCCGAATGATTCTTAACTAACTAAGAGTGATTCCTAAGCTCTAGAAGTAATTTCTATACATCTATTGGTATGATTCTACTAGTTTTGTGTACTTCAAATTCTAGGTGTGATTCCTAATTCTTAATACAAACTTTGAGAATGATTCATACACGTATCCCTTTGTTTTAATTCCTTATATATATTTCCACTTTAAATTTTTCCATCAAAATATGAATTCTTCTGTCCATCCTACATCAATTTGGTAACAATGATTGCAAAAAGTAAAAGGGCATGTAAAGGATTATTAAGCGATCAAGTGCAGGATGATTCTACAAATTATTGAGAGGTTGGGCAGCATTTAAGCCCATTTCCAACAAGTTACAACTCCCATAAAAAAGAATACAATCATGTTGTTTGTTTCAATTCTAGGTGTAATTCCTAGTTCAAAATACAAATCATAGGAGTGCTACTAGACCTATCACTTTGTTTTGTTGGAAAATTGACAAGATTTGCCTAAATTAGTGGGATCCAAGTCAATTCCCTATTTTTCAGTTATTTTCTTTTCTGTTTAAGATCCTGATTTCTAGGTTGATTTGTCTAAATATTTCCCTATTTTGATTGTATATATTTGTATAGTCTAATCCATGGAAGATATAGAAAAACACATTCATAGAATTTTGTATTTCATGGTATTAGAATCTGGTTTTTTAAGAGTCTCTCTCTATCTCTCGATTTACGTAGATCATTTGGAATCAACCTCTCTACTAATTAGGAATAAGATTGCGTACTATTAGACCTTCCCAGACTCCGCTTATCAGCGGTATTTTTACTGGGAGTTGTTGCTGTCGTTGAGTTTGGCGTTCCTATCGGCCACTTAAATTCTAAAAAATATTTCTTCCTTTGCTACCACAACCATGTCGGGAGTTAGCCTGCCACCATCAACTAAAGAATCTTCCAACGGTTTCTTAATGAATACTAGTGGTATAACCTTTTCTTCTTTAGCAGATGTTTACCCAACACAAACTGAATGGGTCAAATTTTCGTGAATGGTTCCAATTTGTGTTGTTACTTTTGTTCGAGGGAAAAGGAAACAAGGTTATCTTACTGGTGAACTTTCCTCTCCCGCCAAGACTAATGTTGGCTTTAAGAAGTGGGAAGTTGAAAACTCTAATGTCATGGCCTGGTTGATAATCCAATGGAGCCTCAAATCAGTCGCACTTATCTATACTACAAGACAGCACATGAGATCTGGAGGGAAGCACACGAGATGTATTCAGATTTTAAAAATACTTCTCAATGTTTTGAAATTTGATCAACTCTATGAAACACAAAGCAAAGGAACAAAATATGTGAAAGAGTACTACAACAAACTAATTGAACTTTGGCAAGAGATGGATTTGTTTTATGCAATTCCATGGAAGTGTGCAGATGATGGGGTACGCTATAGTTAGGTACTTGAGAAGGATCGAGTTTTTGATTTCCTTCGTTTAAACAAAGATTTAGAAGAAGTATGTGGGAGAATTCTGGGAACAAAACCCCTGCCATCACATCGAGAAGGCTTCTCTGAAGTAAGACAGGAAGAAAGCAGGAAAAAAGTGATGATGAGCACAATCTGGCTAGCAGACATCCAAGAACATCCACAAAGTTCTGCTCTGCCCACAAATCGTCCAATCTCCTCTAATACCCAAGGTCAAAAGCCAAATGAGAACAAATTGTGGTGATGGAAACCACGAAGTAAAAGAAGAAACAATCTTACTGCCCATGTAGCTAAATATGTTGCTGAGACCAACAAGACAAGAACTGCAGCATTTACTCCAGAACAAATGATCTTAAGGACCCTTCTTAATCAACAAAAAAACCTAGATCGCTCTACCACAACACCCATGGAACCCATGATTCAGCGAGATATTATCTCATCTTTTTTTATCACAAAAGAGTGTCTTGGATGCTGGATTATTGACACTGGTGCATCAGATCATATGACGGGTTCACTAACCATCTTTTTCTTGTTATAAAAAATAAGCTGATAATTTGAAAGTCTTTGTGGCCAATGAAAGTGCTTCCTTGGTGGTTGGAATTGGAGATGATGTTTTTCGTGCATTTATCTTGAAAAATGTTTTAAGATATAACCTTCTTTTTGTTACCAAGTTAACTAAAGATAAAAATTGTATAGTAACCTTTGTGTGTGATCATTGTATTTTTCAAGATTTGTCTTCGAGAAAGATGATTTGCAGTGCTGAGGAACAAAACGGTCTCTACTATCTGACTGGTTCTCCCACACCAAAAGCACCTACATCTCTTTCTGTGTCTAGTTCATCTAATTATGATGTGATTTTATGGCATAAACGTTTATGTCATCCTAGTTTTTCATAAATGAAACATTTGTTTTCGAAGTTGTTCATCAATAAAGATCTTTCTTCTTTTTCTTGTGAATTTTGCACTCTTGCAAAACAACCTAGGAGAAATTATCATGTTCATGACTACAAAACATCAAAACCTTTTCACCTTGTTCATGTTGAAATAAATCCGCACACTAGACCTTATTCTTTGATGTAACTAACGACAATAGACTACAGATAAGCAACGGCAAGAATAAGGTGTGCAAGTTACTGAAGTCTTTGTATGGGCTTAAACAATATCCACGAGCGCGGTTCGGGAGGTTATCACGGTTAGTGAAGGAAAATGGATTTATTCAGTGTCAAGCTGATCATACATTGTTTGTAAAGCACTCTCCAGAGAATAAATTAGCCATCCTCATTGTGTACGTTGATGACATCATTCTAACCAGAGATTATGAGGAAGAGTTACTGAAGATTAAACGATCCTTGGCAGAAGAATTTGAAGTAAAATACCTTGGTTCTCTATGCTACTTCCTAGGGTTAGAAGTGGCTCGATCAAAAAGGGGGATATTTGTCTCTCAACGCAAATATACCCTGGACTTACTCAAGGAGACTGGCATGTTAGGATGTAAACCTGCAAGTACCCCTATGGACTCTAACAAGAAGTTAGGACGTGAAGAGGAAGGAATCCCAGTAGACAAAGGAAGATATCAGAGTCTTGTAGGGAAACTCATTTATCTCTCTCATACTCGGCCTGACATCAGTTTCGCAATAAGTGTCGTTAAGTCAATTTATGAATCAACCAATGGAAGAGCACATGGAAGCTGTGTATCGAATTCTTAGGTATCTAAAGCTGACTCCTGGAAAAGGGTTATTGTTCAAGAAGAGTGGATGCAGAGACATAACTCTATACTTTGACGCGGACTAGGCAGGAAGCCAAGTAGACAGGAGGTCAACCACAGGGTATTGTTCACTAGTCTGGGGAAACCTTGTGACTTGGAGCAGTAAGAAACAGTCTGTAGTTTCCAAAAGTATTGTCGAGGTTGATCTAAGAGCCTTAGCAATGACAATTTGAGAAGGAATATGGATCAAACGCATTATGACCGAGTTGGGAATGGAGTTTGAGAAGTCAGTGAAACTTAAGTGTGATAATCAAGCCACTATTAGCATCGCAATTCATCGTGATAGAACTAAACATGTGGAGATCAATCGATATTTTATAGCAGAAAAGATCAAGAACAGAGGCCGCAAATGGTATTAGAGCTTCGTAGCTCAAATGTAGTAACACTGGCCAAACCATGGATCAATTAGAAAACAATATTAGTGAACAATTAATTCAAATCAATACATTATTTCAACAATTAAAAATAGATAACAACTCAACAGTAGCCCCTGTTATAAATAAAGAAGAAGTTATATACGGTTATGAATCAGATCAAGATTTATATATGGAGCAAACAGTTGAGCCAGAATCAACTAAGGAACAACCAGAAAGTAGTAAACAAGGAGAAAAAAGAAAAAAGCCTCAACAATATCAATATGATTGGGAATATACACCAATACCAGAAGACATAAACCGATTTGGCTATTATAGAACATCAAAAGATAAAATCAGAAAATATCCTACAAAATATACACCAAAACAAGTTACCTTAAAACAAGATGGAATATTAAATATTGATTGTGTAACATCTCCTGAAGAATTAATAGTTGAATGGGCAAATACATTAGCATTAGTAATCCAAGTAGAAAAACCTTTTGAAGGACTCACAAACAAATCAACACTATGGAATTTTGTACTATATAAAACATCAGGTATTGTATTAAAATTCTTAAATATACATGATGATCGGATTAAAAATACTCCTGCATATAAAGAACTTATATAACCATTCGAAGTCTTTAGAACAATTGCAACAGAAATTTATACAGAATTTTTAGGAATAGATTTACTCAACTATAAAGCCGAAGCAGAACATGAAGACCATATTGCAGCATTATTACATTTAAATAATATACAAATATGTGATTTAACTTATTTGGATGAATATATTTGTGAATTTAAAAAACATTATTACAAACTACCAATAAATGAACAAATATTATACACTCAAATATTTATGCAAAAATTACCACACCCAATCGGAACATTAGTAAATGACACTCTATTACAAAAATATGAAAAACATCAGGTAAAATATAATCTAGGAGGAGCCATTCTAGTTCTAAAACAACTATTAACCCAAAAATGCTTAGAAGCAAAATTACATAGAACTTTAAGACACCAAGATCTAAGATTATGTTGCTCAAAGACACAAGAATTAGATATACCACAACAATATGGATGTAATCATCACCAAAATCATAATAAACCAAGAAACCATAAAAAACATAAAAGATATCATAAAAATCCATACAAAAGATATAGATGAAACAAATATCATCAAAGATATTATAATAAACCTTCCTTCAGACCCAATAGATATTTTAGGAAAAACATTACAGAAAATATAAACCCAAGAAAAAATTGTCCACAAAATAAAAAAGATTGTAAATGTTGGTTATGCAAAGAAACAAGGCATTATGCAAATGAATGTCCTCAACGAAAATCAAATCAGTACAAAAATAAAGTACAACTTTTATATTCAACTTATAAAAATAAATTAGAACCTATTGAATCTGAATATGAAACAGATTCTACAATCTCTTCATTATATGAGTATGAATCACAAATAGAATCTGAATCAACAACTGAATCCGAGCACAACTTTTATACAAGTTCAGATTCAGAATAAACAAATAAATGCATACATTGATACAGGTGCAACTATCTGTATAGCATCAAAATCTTTATTAAAAAACTAAAAAAAATAATTAAATAAACCATTAGCTATTACTATAGCCGATGGAAGTACCAAACATATATGATTATAAGTTATCATTCCTACAATATATCAACAAGAATCAGGACTACCACTTATTATAGGAAATAATTTTCTTAAATTATACAATCCGTTTTGTCAATATCTACAATATATAACATTAAAAACTCCATAAATAAAAGGAATAAATCAAAAATCAGTAATTCTGAAAATCCCTATTTATCATACCCCACACTATAAGCAATTACAGTTAATTTCTGAAAAACTAAACCAACTACTTTTTTATATTCACAACAATATGACCTTACAACAAAAAATTATAAAATTATTAGATGAAGTTTGTAGTGACAATCCATTAGATAAAGTAAAAAATACAAATAATCAGTTAATAGAAATAAAATTAAAAAATCCTACACAAGAAATAAATATAAAAAATACTATCCCCTACACTCCACAAGATGTGAAAGAATTTATAAGCGAATGCAATGATTTATTAGAAAAATAATTAATTTCACCTAGCAATAGCAAACATTCTGTGCCAGCATTTTATGTAAACAACCATGCAGAACAAAAAAGAGGGAAACGAAGAATGGTTATTAATTACAAAGAATTAAATAAGGCCACAATAGGCGAAGCATATAAACTTCCACGAAAAGATTATATAATTACCAAACTAAAAGGGCATAAATGGTTTTCAACGTTTGATGCAAAATCAGGCTATTGGCAACTAAGATTGCATGACAATATTAAAGCATTAACTACATTTACATGTCCACCTCAAAAGCACTATCAATGGAACGTTTTACCCTTTGGGCTAAAACAAGCACCGGGTATTTATCAAAGATTTATGGATAATAATCTCGAAGGATTAGAGGAATTTTCTTTAGCATATATAGATGATATTATTGTTTTTTCAAACAAAGATAAAGGCGATCACCTAAGAAAGGTCCAAATATTACTAACTAGATGCAAAGAAAAAGGGTTAATTCTTAGCAAAAAGAAATGTAAAATAGCTCAAGAAAACATAGAATATTTAGGGATAGAATTTCATAATGGTTTTCTAAAATTACAACCTAATATTTTAGAAAGAGTTCAGTTATTTTCTAATCAATTAAAAAAACATAAAAGAAGTACAAAGATTTTTAGGATTACTAAATTATATATTCGATCAGGGATTTTTTAAGAATTTAGCAAAAGAAAGAAAACAATTACAGTTAAAATGTAGTACGAAAAAGCAATGGACTTGGACTTCAGAAGACTCCAAAGCAGTCATAAAGCTCAAAGAGCTATGCAAACAACTACCAGAATTATACAATTATAATGCTACAGATTCTCTATTAGTACAAATTGATGCAAGCAACGATACATGGGCTGGTTGCCTTTTGGCAAAACCCCCATCATCAAGCAAATATCTCTTATGCAAATATATAAATGGGACATTTTCTCTCACTGAAAGCAAATATCCAATTCATGAAAAAGAAACACTTGCTTGTCTCCAAACTTTGAGGAAATGGAAAGTGGATTTATTACTTATTAAATTCAGTATACAAACTGATTCTCAGTATTTAAGTGGTTTTACTAGATATAATATTAAAGCTAATTATAATCAAGGTCGTCTCATAAGATGGCAATTAGAATTAGCTTAATATACTTTTAATATTATTCATGTAAAATCTACTAACAATGTTCTTGCAGATATATTAACTAGAGAATGGAAGCAGATATGAAGCACATACAAGAGACTCTCTCCGTCAAAAAACAAGAATACAATGAGATTACCAATCAAATTCAATCATTCACCCAAAAAGCCCAACAACTTCAAATAGAAATTAGCCAACTCATTGCTACACTCACAGTACTTGAGAACCAATTAGCCCCACAAGCACAATTATCCATACCAAAAATTGAGATCCCTTCTTTACCAAAAATCGAGAAAACTTTAGCATTAGTACAAAACCCAACACCACTTACAAAAGACATCCCATCATCTTCAAAAGCATCTGCAGCCAAATCACCAACCTCGCAAAAAACCAAAGATAACGGAGAACAAAAAGTCTACGTTATTTTTAATAGACCAATGGCAGGTATTTACTATGATTGGCATAAAGCAACCATTCTTATCACTGGAAAATCCTTCATTTTGCATAAAAGTTATACATCTCAAGAAGAAGCACGAAGAGCTCTCAATGAGTTTCAAGAACCATCATTAAGGCCAAATTACAAAACTGCCTTAGAAAAGCAACCAGTAAACAACCACTCTACCCTCAAGCCATTAGGAACACCAGTCAACATGGATAAGATCAATTCCATACCATCCAAACAGTTCAAGGAAGAAATGAAAAAAGTTACAATTGAAACCATTTTTGATTGTTTCCAAGCTGTTAACAATTGGACAGAAGAGCAAAAACAATTTCAATATTACCCACAGAATCGAGGTCGTTACGGGCCTAAAGCAATAATCCTTCTAGGAGCAGAACCTCTTACTACTTGCTTTTTCAAAGCGGGTTAGTAGAAACCATCTACCTTACAGATTTAAGAATTCTGTCAGATTTTCCTTATGGATTCATTCCTTAAAGATTCAGGTAACTTTCTTCTCATGTTTACATCTATGCATACTCAAGCATAACCATTTTT
>JANIMX020000287.1:2820726-2834913 GCA_024582655.2 Erythroxylum kunthianum | reverse complement strand
CACACAACTACCTCCATATAGTTCATGCTACATCCAATGACTACCGATTTAACGACCCGTAATTAAATAGGTCATAAATAGTATCAAAACATAGCAATCTTTATACAAGATAACTTTGGTGATCTCAAGTCAAATGATCACTTATACAATTATCACAATGAGAATTTCCATAGACATTAAAGTAATGTTCCAAATGAATTTCTCATGTCAGGTCTGTTCAGTGAACTTGTTCTCTAACAAGCACTCACATGTTTGTTTAAGTATCTCCATATTTTAATCTATGAAATTGACTACTTCTCTCATAAGGAAAAACATAACGTGTGCTAGTCTTTTTATGTTCTATTAATACCCAGTCTTAATAGAACAATGACTATGAACAATTTGGGGATAGTAAGTAAATACAATATGAATATCATAATTATAATCTCATTATAATTTCATTTGCAATATATAATTATCTCAAGGACTTTATCATATACATCTAATCTTGTATAAGATAAATAATGTCTTTAAATATTTTGTCACTAAACTATAACAAAACCGATTGGCTATAGGGTATAAACCAACAAAATATTCTTATTTTAAGACTGTAAATTCTTAAATATGTGCATAAAAAGGAAAACGTTCATCAGAAAAGAGACTTCTAATTTGAAGGAACACAACAGTAACAACGAGTATTACCCTAGTTTCTTTTCCAGCCATAGAAGCAAACATGTTTACGACGTAACCAATTAAATCGAATAAAGAGTATAGAGTAAGAATATCCCGGGAAAAAAGATACCCAACCAAGAAATTCTAATATTCGATGTCGTTGAACTTCAGCTTTTCCTGTAAAAATTGAAGAATATAAACTTAAGTTGGCGTGCTGTTGTCTTTTGTCAGAAACCTATGTACCTTGATATTGGTATAATCGATAATGTACAAAAAGATGCGACTTGTGAGCACTATTTACTTAAAGCCGGAGCTACCATCTTTGGTGCCACTAAATTCCAACGAAGACGTACAATACAAAGTAACACTTTCTAGATATTAACTTCTTCAAAGTGATCTATTAGTAGTTATCATCACTTGAATGGACAAAACAACTGAGAGAATCCGATCATTTGAAGATAATTACAATTATGGCTGAACTTTTAGTTAGATGAGAATTTAATTAACGAACTTTATAACTTTGTCACTTCAATATGCTGGTTGAGTGCATGTGGATATATATAATTCGAGCATAATGAAGAAACATCAAGAAAGAATCGATATCTATGTCCATGAACCAGTGTAGTAATTAATTAAGATATAGAGACTAGCATAGTAAGCTAGAATATACAATGTATAAGAAAGGAAGGGACAAAATACAGGATCAGGTTTTATTGCACCATTTGCTCTTTCTGCCCTTGTATCTCCTCGTAGTTTAATTATCTCTTTAGTCATGAATCAAGGACAGTAAGACTAGTTAAGGTAATCAAACATGTCATCATGAAACAAGAAAATCCTTGGAGAACTCCTCCATAAATCCAAAATACTATCCCTAACACTCTCCGTACATTTCTCTTTCGATGCTAAATCAAACATGTCATCATGAAACAAGAAAATCCTTGTAGAACTCCTCCATAAATCCAAAATACTATTCCTAACACTCTGTACATTTCTCTTTCGATGCTATCAAAATTTAGATCCTTAGGTTTTTCCGGATACATGTTCTGATATATTCTCTTCGTTTAAGCTTTACCAATTCAACTTCCCATACATTTGTACACCGATAAGACCACTGGTGATTATTGTTCGAAGCTCTTTAATCTAAATATGGCTTCCCTGTCAACACAATCATCTCATCTCTTATCAAAAGAGGACTCATCAGAGAATTGTCGCATTTATGCTTCATTTTGTCCTAGAGATCAGTTGGTAATGAGCACCAGGTTGCCCACTTGGATAGAATGTTACAACCCTTCAAACAATACATGGAACCGTGTTAGCACCATTCCAGAACTCAGTGACAGCCATCTTCGAAAGGGTTTTTCTATGGCTTCCATAGGCGAGTCCATATACATTATTGGTGGTCGGCTTTGCCAGAAGACAACAGGCTATGATCAAGATCATATCGCTGAAGTAGACATCGACGTATTATCATGTGTTCTGCGTTACAATATACGTACCAATACATGGTTCAAATGTTCATCTTTAGGCACACCAAGGTATGATTTTGCTTGCTCTGTGAGCAACAACAAAATCTATGTGGCCGGTGGGAAACGTAGATTGGATTCTACTCATGGTATGTCATCAGCTGAGGTGTACGATCCAGTGTCGGACCTGTGGAAAGCATTGCCTGACTTGAACATATTAAGGTACAAGTGTGTAGGTGTGACATGGCAAGGCAAAATCTATATTGTTGGAGGGTTTGCTCAGAGGAGGGAGTGTGATAAGAGAGTGCCTTGCTACACCTTGGAAAGAAGTTCGGCTGACGTGTATGACTTTGAGCATGACAGGTGGGATCTGGTAAAGGGAATGTGGCAATTGGATGTGCCACCTAATCAAATTGTAGCTGTGGATGGCAACATATTTAGTTCAGGAGATTGTTTATATGCTTGGAAGGGTCATATTGAGGCCTATGATGCAAAACTCAACATATGGAATGTGGTTGATGGCTCCCACATGCAAACCCTTTCTTCGCCAATTTCTAGGTCCGATGCCACAGAGGCAAGTTGCCCACAAATCCAACGACTGTATCTGACTATGGCGCCAATAGGGACCTATGTGTACCTGCTATCAGGTTATCGAATGACAAGTGATATTTCGAGATCAGTTTCTATTGTTCACATCTTTGACACTTCAGGAAAGAAAGGTGGTTGGAGAAGCCTTGAGCCATTAGAAGAGGAAGGGGAAAAAGAACTTTGCAGTCATTGTTGTGTTGTTAGACAAGAGCCCCGAATGACAATCTTGGAGCAAAATTAAACCAACTCCAAATTCCCCAAAAAGAAAAAAAAAATTACATGATGTCAACCTTATATTAAAGACCTAACTCTTTTCTAATATCTTCGTTAAGCTTGCTTGATTAAACATGATTTGAATTAATATATGGTTTGTACCTTAGTTTTGAATTACATTACATATTTTGATCTATAGGGCAAATTTTGAAATAATGATAAAATTATTCTTTTATAATTAAAAATTTACATATTTAAATAATTTTTTAATATAAAAAAAATTGTGTATAATTAATATCTTTTAATTAACTCTTCCAAAATTAAAAAAAAAACTGAGTTTGTGTTCATATTTTGATATATACATACAAATGCCCTCATATTTAAAATCCTTTTTATACATATATTAAATTTCACGAGTTAAATAAAAGACTTCCAGTTCCAGCCTAGCTTGTTTTCATATTTTTAATAACCACAATAAAAATAACACAATCAAAGAACCTTTAAGGAGAGTAGAGGATGAGAGCATCCGACTTAATAGTGAGATACCCCCGTCAACCACTGGTATGAAGAAAGGAGCCACTTGAGTGTCTGAGTGGAGTCTGTGATAATCTCAATCATCCAAGAAAAGCGAAATCCGGATTATCTGAACCATCAATGGAAATTATAGATGAGAAAGAGTGGTTAGCATGCTGTGGGAGCTCCAAATTCGCCAAGCAAATGGCGATGGCCTACCCTTTTCCCTCTCTTGACCTAGCCGTTGCTGCTGCAAGAGACATTTGGTTCAATTGGGTCCTTTCTTCTATCTTTTCTTCTTCTTAATATAAAATTAAGAGTGGATCAAATTGCATCAAGCTATCAAATTTATATCTGCTACAGGTAGATGTGAATGGTTGGCTTCAAGCTTTCTCTGCTCATCCCCAGATTGGTCAAGTCCACATTTCTTCTTCTGCTACCTCCAACCCATCTGCTCAGTTTAGTATCCTTTTTCCTATTTTTATTACTTTTAAGTTAATTAACGTCAAAATGAATTCCAAGACCTGATTTTTACTCTATATTTCTGATTGATTTTGTTTATTGTTGTCTTCGCCATATATGTGGAAATCTTTGTTGTTGGCCTCATTTTTGTTTACACGCCTTCTAGTTTTTTGATGATTGTGATGTTTTTTCTATTATATAGGTGGAGTGAGGTGGAGCAGTCAACTGCTTTAGCAACTGGTACTGCTTCCGGCTTACAGGTTAGCACAAAGCTACCATCGAAGTCTATCAATCCCATGCCAAGGGTTGATGAAAATAGATTGATGTAATTCATTTTATCATAAAAATGATAGTGAAATATTCCCAGTGCTAATTTATATTTTTGATCCGCCTTCCTGTTTCAGGAACTACATGAGTGGAATGCCCAATATAGGGAAAAATTTGGAATTGTTTTTCTCATATGTGCATCTGGAAGGAGTACCAATGAAATTCTTGCTGAATTGAAGGTAAACATTTGTTTTGTGAATCACAGGAGTTTAGCTGTGATGGCTAGGAATATAAATATTAAGCAATATCACAAGTGAAAGGGCTTCAAGTAGTGCCTGGATTTATTTCACTGTCGAAAGAAATGGTTGATTCTTTTCTTTTTAAGTTTTTGAATATCTGAGCATGCTAATCTTACAATTTCCATTTCAAAGGAATTGTTTAAGCAACATATTGCCAGGAGAATGTTTTAGTAACATAAGTTGAGGCTGCCTTTTATTAGGTAAAACGTCAGCAATTATACCATAAGACATTCCATTCATGTAATACTTGTGTTACTCACCTTTATGGATAGTTCCAAAACACTAAGATTTCTTTCATACATTGCTTTAACCTGCTCTGTTCTGGCTGTTGAGCAGAATTTTCTTCAAAGACGATGTACTCTTATTGCTTGAATGCATTTTCCTGGAATTGATTTCTGTTTTTCTCTCTATGCAGAAAAGGTATACGAACAGGCCGATTGTTGAGTTTGAGATTGCAGCACAGGAGCAAATGAAAATAACAGAACTACGCATTGCAAAGCTCTTCTCAACTAAAACAAAAATTGCTTCTCCTACAGTTTCTGTAAAGAAACTAGAAGGTAGTATTCCTGTTTTTTTGGGGTGCTTATCTCATCCCATTTTCATTCATTTTCTTTTTGGATGGTAGTATCCTGTAATTCATTTGTCATCCCATTTATTTGTGCTTATTAATCATGAAATTTCTGAGTTGATCTGGACTTATAATGTTCGTGAGTTGAGCTAGAAAGACCACCATGGACCGTGGTGCCCTAATCTTTGTAAAAATTGTTCACATACAAACTTTAAAGATAGCCTCTGCTATGATTTCAAAATTATTGTTATGACCCCATAAGAGGATCTTTTGGATTCACCCAGCTGGTGTTAGTCTCCGATTTAACATTTGGATCCATTAATTTGTTATTTTCTTGATACTAAATTGTCATGTGATAAATTGCATTTTAATTGTCGATGGATAAACATATTAGGGTTAATATGTTGACACGCTATCAAGTCCTGTTGAGAATATTGCAAATTTAAACTGTTATAGTTGTTTTAATCATAATATAGAATCTTAATTGATCAACATTGACTGTTCTTAGGACACATGAGGAAGCAAACATAATTTGTGTTTCTGATTCCTGATAGTAAACATTGTGCAACTGGCAGCTATTCCATTTTATGATGTTATCAAGAGTTTCCTTTTCCTAGAATTTTTTACTTGTTCCCTCTTGTATATGTTGCAATTGTTTGAATACTGATTATTCTTTTCTGAACACTCTAGAAGATCGTACAAGTATTATTAGAAGACATTTAAGTGCTGTCTCTGATTCTTTGTCCGAGAAGGCATCTCCAACTCCAACTCGCACAAGACCTCCAATTACAACCCATATCTTGGATGTTTCTCGTGGCTGTCCGGCTGCTGGTATTGAAGTACATTTAGAGATGTGGAATGGTTCCCAGTCCTGTCCATTGTTTGGCGAATCAGATAGAGGCAGTTGGATATTACAAGGTTCCTCAAGTACAAATACTGATGGTCGGAGTGGTCCATTAATGGGCATTACTGATGTGGTAAATCCAGGAATATACAGAATAAGTTTCAATACAGGTAAGTACTGTCCGTCTGGCTTCTTTCCCTATGTTTCAATTGTGTTTGAAATCAAAGAGTCACAGAACAGGGAACATTTTCATGTTCCACTGCTGCTCTCACCCTTTTCATTCACTACATACCGAGGTAGTTAAAAACCTTGCGGTCGGTCTTAAATTAAGAACCATGTCTGTGTGATTACTGGGACACCATCTATAGATGTATTTTGGATTTCATGCTCTTCAAACTGCTTGCTTCTTTGCTGGTGAAAAAAATTATTCTACTAATCAGCCTTCCATACGTGACATTGCTTGGATAATATTCCTTTTTCTAACTATAAATTAAAAGAAAAACATTTTTTTTGGTCATTATCTGGAGACTTAATCGATGGTTTGGTGTATTTCTTAGGTTGAAGCACCATGTCTATAATGTGGCAACTAAAAAACTTCTGGTCTTGTGTTTTTTTTTCCCTCTATATAAAGCCCTTCATTCATGATTTGTAGGCATCAATCGTAATTCTTATATATTTCAGTCAAATAATCAAAAATTTGAGGAAAAGATCTAAATGATATTATCTCCTTAATTGTGTATTCATTCTAAACTGCTAATGAATAGTAGTTTTGTTCAGCATATCTTTGCTAATTATATTCATTTTGATTGTAAATTATATGAATAAATTTAGGTTCTTGCTTTTTGTATTAGAAAAAAACAGCTCGTTTTGATTTAATTTGTTAAAGTTATTGTCTTATCTTGTTTAATTTAGGAAAATTGATATTTTAATTCATAATTTTAGAGAAATTATCAAACCCAGTTGAACTCTATTTTTTAACACTTCAATATCTGAACTCTTGTTTTGTATGAAATATAGTTGGATGTTTAATTTAAGTGATGTAGCTTGACAATTGGACTATTTAATTAAAATATGGGACATTGTAACCAAAAAGAAAAAAAGAAAAAACAAGGTAACTCCTCTTTCGTTGTCCCATCTCGTCTCTCCACACCAACCTCCTTAAGTCAACCCTACTACCAGTAGTTGCCCGTTCTCATTTTGATTATTTTGATAGAGCAGTGTAGCTGAATTGCAAATTGTAGGTTGATGGAAATTACACATACATGGTGGTGGTTGATGGTAAGTAGTTAAATAGTTGATTGAGCGATGGTGATGAAGATGGGTCAACAAAATAGGAATTCTTTTTTATTTTTTTGTAAAAGTTATGTCTCAAAAATTAATTAAATAATTTGTTTATTAATTCATGTTATCTAAGTTAATGATAGTCATTAATAGAGGTTAACATCAAATTATATTTAACGTAAAATGAGAGTTATGTATTAAAATGTTAAAAATAGAGTATGAATTAATTTTGATAATTTATATGATGCTACGAATTAAAGTATCAAATTTGTTCTTCAACTTATTTCTTATATGACCTTTTTTTAGATTGAAAACACAATAGCATCTTATGGAAAGGTAATTTATTTAGGAACTTCCAAAAAAAAGGTAATTTATTTAGGTCTGTCATTGTTTCTCTCTTATTATTCTAGTATAATTTAAATAAGAGGCAATGGTTTTCAAATATAAATAATTACCTCACTTTATTGAGGTTTCATAATTTGATTACTTGAAAATAAGATAATTTTAATAAATTTATTTTAGTTAATATAATAAATAATTGAATAATGTAATATGTTTTGTATAACATTTTATATTTAAAATAAGTTATTTTTATCCTATTTTAGGTAAGATCTTTCTTTATTCATGATGTTCTGAATAAGTTTATCCAACTATAAGTGCATGTTCTTAGCATATGTGCGTACATATGTATATATATTTTTGTTGTATGAATGGATTTTAAAAGGGAGGCAGAGTGTTGATTAAGTGATTATAAAGACTTTTTCATGAAGTGAATAATTGAATAAACAAGGTTGCAAGTATATATATAAAATAATAAAAAACCGACACAATCACAATTTGCATTCGTGAGAAATATGACGAGTTATCAACCATCCAAAATTAAGAGGTACGAAAGTAAAAGAAATCAGTATATAGTATTTTGGTTCTCTTTAGCTTAATCATTTTGTCAAGATTTTCTTGAAAAAAAATTTAATTCATTAACCTACACTTTTTCGTTTAAGGTTCAATAATAATTGAGCACTTAGTCTCTCGAACAAAGAGAGAATGAATTAGGGTTAATAAATTAATGGCCTTTTGAGAATCACCTTGTCTAATTCCTTTAGAGCTATTTTTTCAGTATATAAGATATGCATAAAATCCCTTAGGGATTGTATTAGGAAACATTAGGGTAAGTCTAATGAAAGTCTTATCATGTTCCTTCAACATTTTGCCTTTATTGAAAAGCTCAAGTACAACTTTAGTGACTATGTGTTAAACAGTGTGATTCCAAGTCTTTTGAAAAAGAAAAAAAAACATTAAAACTATGGAGGCTAGGAGCTTTATTTGGTTTGAGACTAAATAAAGTTTTCTATACAATGTAGCATTAAAGGGAAAAAGCAAACTTTGTGCATCAATGTTAATAATTTCTTGAGGACCTGCAAAGAAGAGTAGATTTTAGAGACAGTGCCAAGGGTGTTTGTGAAATACTCAAAAGTGTTTCCAACAATAAATCATCTTATGATTACACCAATTGTCCATTTGCTTTCTAAAGAGAGGCTTATCCTATTGAGCCCGGGATACCTTGGCTTTTTGTTTCAAAAATAGACTGTTATGTATTGCTACAACTCTTGGATCAATTTTTTTAACCTCCTCTTTAACCTTTTGAAGTTTTCTCATACAAATAAAAGATATGTGACCCTCGTAGCTTAGACCTTTTATAAACGCTTCCTCAAATCTATCATCTTCTGCTTGGTAATCAATGAATCGAAAGTGGATTTTTCTTTGCGGTTTTAATGTCAAATCATGTATTTCAATGGGGGAGTGCCTAGAAAATAAAGGGCAATTGAATAAGGACTTATTTGCTCCAAGTGAAAAACTGCCCTTCCATATTGAGATTAGTGACCTTAATATGACACACATAACTACTAAATCATCAGATAAGTTCCTTATACAAACATTTCCTTCAGCCTCAGATGGGTGAATAATATTGTTGAAGTTCCTAAGTATTAAATAAGGAGTGTTTATACTTGGATGAATCTCCTTCAACTTGTCCTTTTAAGGAGTATCTTTGGAAAGAAAAATTGTAAGCGTATAAAAAAGTTATATAAATGCTAATCTTCTTCTACAAAAAGGCTTATTAACAGATGGATAAGTTATTAGTAATGATAGTGTAGGATCTCTATTCTGCTAAGGTCAAAATCAATTACTATTTTAGCATTATGATTTGAAATAATTGATCAGTACCTCCTTAGAAAATCTAACTTCTTGTAACTGTCAATTTTTAGTTTAGCTTCCAAAAGTCTAATTAAATGGATTTTTATTTCATACAAGTAATCTCTCGACACTTGCTACGTGTTTGGGGATATTAAGTCCTCTAACATTCCAAGAGAGTAGAGAGTGACATCAAGAGGAGGTTAAGGAAAGACATATTTTCCTTATTTTTCATTTTGGATTTTCTCCAAGTAACAATTTTGAATTCAATACCCTGAGTTACTTGTATCTTGGTGATAATTTGAAGAGCAAACATGATTTTTAATCTACAGAGATGAATCGATGGTCTACTTAACTAATAGAGATGAGAAATCATCTTATTTATTCCCAAATTTATTGAACTTAATATAAGAACCAATATGACATACAAAATTCACACACATAATATACAGATGCATATACCTCCCCACATTTAAAGAACACATTGTCCTCAATGTGAGAAACAACTAACCTTAAAAAACAAAAAACATAACATAACATAAACATAAATTAAAAATTTGAGTAAAGAGCATAGAACCCGTTATGGCAATTGAGGTGACGATGGTGTAGGAGATGGAATCTGAAGTCTTTGTGCAGTCAAGTACTTTAGTATTTTCTTTGTTTCTTGTCGTTGTTTGCGTTTCTTCTTGGCCATCTCCTTCATATGTTTTTCCATTGTGTCCATCCTTTCCACCAGATATTTGTTGATATCTAAAGTCAACTTGAAAACTTTCTCCCAACCTTCTTCTTTTTTCCTCTTCTGTATCCTCGCTAGTTGAGCCCTCTGGTGCTGCTGAACTCGAACTTGACTGTCTTGCTCTATGTTTCACATGTGATTTGGCACTAACATCTCGGAGTTCCATATGATGGACTTCCAAGATCTCAACACGCCGTAAATGTGTGTGGTTAAGAAACTCAGGCAAAAGAATAGTTAGTCTGTCTACATTCACACCAAAATATACAACAATTGTGGTGACAAGATGACCTATGCCAAGATGTCTACTCCTTTTGTTAAGTGTATTGACAATGGTTTGAAAAATATGAGTGGTTTTACAAACTTTAACATTGTTATACATGCACCATAAAATAAATAATTCTTTTTCAGAACATTTGTTGCTTTGTGATTTAACAAAAACCATTTGACACATAAACTTATGCAGTAACAGATGTTCAGGTAACAAAATCATATTATTATGTGCATTTTTAGCTGTAAAACTTTCTAACCCCGTTAAGAGCTTCCAATATCTCTTGGGATTAAAGTTATCATGTTTGTCAATTATGTTTGAATAAGGAAATTCTCCGATTTCGGCCATCATATCATAATTTAAATTGAATGATTGACCCTTCAAAAGAAACCAAAATTCAGTTAAATCTCGCAGTGCATATTGTAGGGTAGTGAAAATTTCTATGTTAAGTTCTTTATAAACGACATAGTTAAAATGAATCAACTTTTCCCATCGAATTTTTCTACTCAAGTTATCAACCTTCTCTTACAAACCTAAATTATCTAATATGCCAAAATCAAAATATCTAGGTGCAATAACAGTTCTAGAACGGAGTTTTTGAAAACGAATCCGTTCTTCTTCTGAATATATTGAAAAGGTGCTCTGAAATCGCCCGCTCTATTACGTGCACCTTGCCCCACTACTTGGGCTTTCCCTTTTAAACGCTTGACACTTTGCTTGATTATATGCCCTATTGGTATGCAAGATTATTAAAATGCTTTGTGTATATGAAGAAAAAAGTGGGAGAATTTTGGTTGGCTTACTCTTTAGAAAGATAAAGTAAAATGAAGAGTTAATGAAAAATGAGAGGAGATTTGAATATAAAGGATTAGAAAGTAAGAAGGAGGGGTAAATGAGGTTTTTTGTAGTGAAAATCATGTGTGGGAGTTTAGATTGGCTGTCATGATCGTGGCCTGGGAGTCACAATCGTGGCAGAAGCCATATGTCGCAGGTCACGATCATAACCTGGGTGTCACGATCGTGGCATGTTCTCAGATTTTGCAACTTGTCACTTGTCTTTGTTATTTCTTCTTGTAAACCTCCCGAGCTTGTTTCCTAACTTGTAATTATTTCACCTACAAGACTTCGAGCTATCCAAATACTCCAAAACATTAAAATTAAAAACCCTAATTTCTAAAAAAAGTAAATGTTATGTTATGGTCTTAGCTTGACCATCCGTCCTTCAAAGTTTGTTTAATCATTAGGACAGTAGGAAATCACTTCCCCATCATGCGGAATGACTCCCCTTCTTTCGAGATTTTTCTTATTCATGACATCGTTAAGGTTTCTACCTCGTATGTCGGATTTACGCCACCACTTGGCTTTCATCTGCTTCCTTATTACTTCTACCACCTATTCTCTGGTTTCTCATCCAAGTCATTAGAGATACTAATAAGTAAGTGCTCTAACTTAAAGGTCGGTGGTTTTTTCCATAGAGGGTGGTATGGGTGCTTCATTTTTCACCAGTATGTCCTTATGTATATGAATACCTAACTCCTTCGTCTCGACTTTTCCTTCAGACTCCGCTCCATCCTCCTTGTGAGCTTCATCGTCCATCTTTGCTTCTTCAGCTTCAATTTCTTTAAAGCAGTTGTCCTCTTGTTATTTAATATCATCTTCCGATGTATTTACCTTCATACAAGAGTTGTTTTCCTTCGGATTCTTCAAGATCTTGTTCATGTCAAACTCCACTTGATCATCTCCTATCCTAAGTTTAAGCTTGCCTTCATGAACGTCTATTATCGCTCTTCTTGTGTTCATGAAAGGTCGTCCAAGGATTAGTGGAAAATTCCTATCTTCTTTAAAATCAAGTACTACAAAATTCACAAGAATTATGAATTTGTCCACTTTAATTAGTATGCCTTCCACCACTCCAAACAGCTTTTTGATAGATTGATCCGCCAACTGTATGAGCATTGATGTTGGCTTCACTTCGCCTAGTCCCAACTTCCTAAAGATCAACAAAGGCATTAGATTAATACTAGCGCCTAAGTCGCACAAACATTTAGAGAATTCTATATCACCAACCATATAGGGTATTGTAAAACTCTTTGGATCTTTTAGCTTTGATGATATGTGACTGGTAATTACGAAACCACAGTTCTCAATTAGAGCTACCGTTTGATTGTCTTTCTAAGTACGCTTGTTGGATAATATTTCCTTTAATAATTTTGCATACTTCGGTATATGCTCCAATGCCTCGACGAATGATAAATTTATTTGCAAAGTTTTAAGCTTCTCTTTGAATTTTTCAAATTGTTCATGAAGTTTACCCTTCTTTAGTCTTTGAGGGAAATGAATTTTGGATGGATATGGAAGAGGTGCTACGTAGGGAGGATACTCACTCTTCTCTTCATTCTCCTTCTTTTCTTAGTCTTATACTCGAGGTTCAGCTTGTTTACTTACCGATTTTTTGAGCTCCTTCTAGCTTCTAAGTGTGATGACTTTAAGTTGCTCCCTTGGATTAGCTCCAGTGTTACTTGGGAGACTTCCCACACTTTTTGTAGACAATGTTGTTACTAATTGTCCCACTTGAACTTCCAAATTATGGATTAAAGAGGCGTGATTCTTTGCTATTTGTTTAAATTTTCCTTCCTTCCTCTTTTAAGCTTTGTCCATGCTCATGATTTTTTCCATAATTTTTTCCAATTTAAAGTCATTTACATTGGATCTATCTTGCTGGAATCCAGGTGGTCCTTGATTCTTGAATTGATTCCTAGCATTGTTTGACCAAGAAAATTTTGGATGGTTCCTCCATCTAGGATTATAAGTGTTATAATAAAGGTTGCTTCATCCTCCTCGACCCAATTGCGTACCCATATAGCTAACTTCTTCAACGTTGTTGATTTGCACTAGGAAACAGTTTTCCTTGCAGTTTGTTTAATTGATTTGTCAAGTTTGCGATCTCATCCTATAATGTTGTCACTGAGTCAATAACAATGACTCTTTTTTGTTCTTGGGATGTTGAGTGTTATTTATTCCTTTCCAACGTCCAAAGACAACTATTACTCGCCATATCCTCTAGGAATTCTTCAACTCTTCAACCGTCTTTCTCATTAAAGATCCTCCATATGTTACATCTATCGTGCCTCGTATGGGTGGATTTACTCCATTGTAGAACGTTTACAAAAGGAATTCTTTTGGTAGGTTATGATGTGAACACCTCATTTGCAATTCTTTATATCTCTCACACGCTTCATACAATGATTCCCAGTCATTCTGTTGGAAATTGGTGATTTCTTTTATGAATTTTGTGGTCTTTGTAAGGGGAAATACTTGTCTAAAAAGACACGAACTAGCTGCTCCCACGTTGTTACACTGGAAGGATTTAATTAGTGATACCATGCTTTTGCTCTATCCTTTAATGTAAAGGGGAATAACCGTAACCTCATTGCATCTTTCGACATTCCATGGTATCGAAAAGTATCACATATTTCTAAAAAAATTACTATGTGAGCGTTAGGGTCTTCATTGGTTAATTTATAAAATTGGACGTTGGTTTGCAGCATAACTTGATTTCAAAAGAAAGTGCTTGCACTTGTGGTTGTGTGAATCCTTGATGGGCAGCATTAAACCCTAGTCTCATGAAATCCATGAGGGTTCTTTGATGGTTGATTTCGTCCGCCATTGTGTCTTCAATTTCTCCTTGGCATCTCGTCTTCGGATTTTGTTAGGGAAGTGCTCTAAAGGCAATCACCTTTAGCACTTTTTGTACATATTTTACAATGATTAATAAAAGAAAGGCATTTTCATTAATTTGATGTTCATTTAATTTATGAATTGATTTTGATCTTAAATCGAATTA